>QKQZ01013085.1:184-22949 GCA_003595255.1 Solenopsis fugax
TTAATAAATGTGATATTACCTGTTCATGTTTAACTTATAGCTGCGTTATGACCGGAAAAATTTCGGCGCGTAGTCGGTTGAATTTGAAAAAAGGTATATAAAAATCACACAAGTAAAATTAAAGCACTAAGATCCAGCGTGACCGTACAAGGCATTCTCATTTCAATTTGTATATAAAATAAGTGTTAGCGACATTTATTTTAACGGTGGAAATTTCGCGATTACTCCGTGAAATAATTTAAATAATTATATAATTTTAGAAATATTCATCATATGTGTACACGAAATATGTTATTTGAAAAGGAATATCATTATATTTTTTCGTCGCACTGAGAGAAATGTTTTGTAAAATCAACCAAAGTTTGGTTGATTAGTGATAAAATGAATTTTATAGTGATGATAGTTACTAAATATATAGTTGCTTTGACCAAACAATTTCTAGTCTTAACCAAATAATTATTTTCATACAACAAAATACAAAAAGTTTTTGGTTTTTTTGTTAAATGTAACAAAGTTTTTGGTACCAGTAACTATAAAATTCATTTGATCACTATACTACCAAACGATTTCTCTCAGTGCGTCTGAGAGAGTTCGCAGTAATCGTCCCCGAAGATGCACGTCGAGGTCAACATTCGCCTTCGCGGCGGCGAATTTTGATTTTCATCGCCGACGAAATGATCTTTCTTTCGATCGAGTAGAGCATTCGTGTAATGGCCGGGATCATCGTGGACCGCCACGGGATTCCACAGCGCGCGCAATGTTATTTGTATCGAAATAGCGCGCGACAGCACGCGCAATATCCCGCGACTATTCTGTTTTCTCGAATTCCGAAATCCGCCAATTTCCGGAAATCCACCGGTGTGAGTCCCCGTGATCCCACGATGCATGCGACACGTCACGTTGCGCGGTGGTGCCTATAGAGCTCGAGGTTGGCACGATGTTTTTCTGCTAATAACTAACGCGTCTATTTGAAGGAAACTGTAGCCACTGCAAGGACAATTTTGAGCAATATAATTCTTTTAAAAAAATTTGTTCTAATTATAAACAATAACGATTAGATTCAAAATCAAACAAGAACTAAGTTAGAATAAAAATATAACGGGCCGTGCTAGATGTAAAGACGAATTTATCAAATCAAATTAAAGCATAAGATAAATAACAAACGTTTCGTTAATAAATAACAAACTTAACATAAAATCATCTTCAGTGCATCGCTCGGTGAATTATGTTGAGCAGTAATAACGTTGAACGTCTGTACTTCTAGAGGGGTCCACCACTGGCTCATCTCATGGAATTAATTTCGCCAGAAGGTTTCGCGTCAGAATTAGTAAACGGACTCACTGTATGACATAGTAATAATAGATGGGTAAAAAAAATAATAGAAATAATAGTCAAATATTAAAGGTAAAAATTGTCAAAATGCAAATGGTGGGTAACCAACGAAAATAAAGGCGAAAGCGTTAAAAGTATAAAAATATAAAGTTGCAACAATAAATTAAAAATAAATAAATAAAATGTTCAAAGACCTCGAGCTATTGAAAATTATTCTTCGTGAAAAAATTAAACAGTAAAAATATCTCATTCTGACTAGTAACAAGCACCATCTCGTCCAAGAAAATTTTAAATTGTACCGACGCGACGTGATGACATCCGAAATAGTCATACTCAGAATGTTGGAGACAGAGAAAAAGTGGAAAGGAAATAATGAAAAGTGAGATGAAGAGGGGGGAAGAATCATTAAGTGTGGAGTAAATGATTGATTATAATTGGGAGATAAACGTCAGGGAGGAATTCAGTGTCACTTTGTCTGTTAACCCCATGTCATTGTCTATGAAAAATATTTTTAATACCGAATCTATTCGATATTAAATATAAATAAAATTTCGAATATACTCGAGATATCCTGCGGTTCGAATATCTCTCAAAAGGATATTCAAAAATTGGAAGCTTCGCCCACACCTCGGCGCCGGCGCCGCGCCGCTGCGCATGAACGTGGAAATTATTGCGGCCGCGTCGTTGTTATTATTGTGGAACAGCTATTGTTCCACGGGGCTACAGAATAGTTACGGTTATGGCTCTCGACTAGACTGAGAGCACTTTGACCGAGAGAGCAGCTAGTTACAAGCGTTTTCGTCGCCGGTCGCTCGCCGGGCGCCGTGCACCTCGTCTCGCCTCGTAACCGCTCGCGGAACGATCGCGAAAATTTCCGTCGTTAAAAGGATAGAGTCTTATTCCGCTGCTCGAGACGTGGAATATACGGCAATAAACGCGGCACGCTTATTTCGCGACGGCGCGGCGCAGAAGCAAATCACGTTTCGAAACAATGTTGACTTCAATGAATATTACACATTAACTAATTTGACGTAGCGATTTAATCTAAACAATGCCTGTGTACGTCAATGGATATTAAACATTAACTAATTAAACGTAGCGATTTAACGAACTCACAACGCATACGTGATAAAATTCAATTTAGTTAAAGTTTGCTGTATAAATATTGGGCATATTAAATTATTCTTCAAGTAAATGGGACTCAAACGTAAATGTGAAAAGTCTCAAAAATATGTACAGCTTAAGGAAGTACATATTATTATTTCGCTCGAGAGTTGATTTTTCTGCAGCGCGAGAAACGTCGAAAGGACAATATTTTTTAAATTATATTTTTGTTGCGCAATATGCAAAAAGAATCATACGAGTGAACGCACTATTTCGGTTTTGTATTGACAGACACAATAAAGAACGGACACAGAGCGCAGATGTGACGTGAAGGAACAGTTTTTACGTAAAAAAATTAAACGTTTTAAAGTTAAAAGTTAGGTTTTATTAAAAAAAACCATCGGAGAGAAACTGCATACACGAAAAACTATTACGCGAAGCATAACGCGGGCGTCTTATATGTCGGATTAAAGACTTTTCGGATGCACAAGGCTGAGGATAACAATGCTGGCAGATTTGCGAAAATATCAGAGTAACGTTGGAAGCGGAAGGTTTAAGGGGGGGAGGAGAGGAGAAGATCTAAGAACAAAATGACGTGGGCGCGGGTTCAAAGAGAGGAGCGACGATAATAGGCGGAAAATGGACGGCGTTCGAGGCAGGGTGATTACCTAAGCGGAAAAAAGCGGGGAGACGTGCGTTACACGCGGAAAGGAAAACGACGTACGCCTGGAGGATCATAGCAGAAAAATAAAAGAGGGAAAGAGAGAGGAGGAGACAGAGGGCGAAAAGTAGGCTAACGAGATCCTGCGGTGGTCGGAAGACAATGGTACCTCCTTCCCTCAATGGGATTTCCTTCCCTTCCCGCTTCCGCTTGTTCAACTTTTTTTCCAACGCCTTCTTTGCTCACGCCTCCCCCCTCCGACGGGGAGGGAGATGAAACAAGGCGCCAAGAAAAGGGCCGTCGGCCGTAATTAGATCCCCGAGTGTTGATCGCAATTGCAGTTTACCCGACGAGATGAGAATGCAGAACGCCGCTCGGAAGTGCAAAACGAACGGATGTTGCGTATTAAGTGTTGCTGCATTTACGGCTCTAACTTTAATCTCTTGCGATCAAGCGATAAATACAATTGTTTAGAGTTCACTTGAAAATCAAAACCAGTGTACGTATGGCACACTTAATACGCGATGAACGATTAGGAATTTCAATACGTACATTCCAATGCATGTCTCTGACATACGTGAGTCGTCGTTAGGTGAAATAAAGATAAGTAATGTAAAATAATTAAAATGTAAAAAAAGGCGAGATCTTAATAATGTATTCTTTTAAAAAAGCCACGAGACGTCTAAGCTTGAAACATGTATGCGACGGGGGATATCGGAAGAGAGTACGGTTTTCTTCCTCCGTTCCTGCCCGGTGCATTCCGAATTGCACTTTTCCTTCCGCTTGATTAAATCCGATCGAGCGAGATCGGCAACGACAAGCTTGCCGTCGTATAGGAGTCGCGTGCAACACACACATACACACGAAAGGTTACACCAGCGACGGGAACTTTTCGAGCCATAAGTATTTCACTCGAGAATTGCCACCGAGAAGACCGGCGAGGTCTTATTTCGGAATCGAGAGATCCCCGAGAGAAGAGCGACCGGTTGCAGTTGCACCGGAAGGGCGCGGGAGGATCGGGCCGGAGACTGCAGGAGAGACGAGACAATCCCGCGAGAGTTTGGACGACGCGTTCGATTGCTCCGAACTCTGTTCGAAACATGCCAGTGCCCCCGGAAATTTGAGAGACAGAGAGAGGAAGAGAACTTTGAGCATATAGAGAATGTTTCGGAATAAGCCGGAGAACTCGGAATTTTGATACAAGTTATTTTATACAATTTAAAACAAATAATTTCCGAGGTGTATCTTTAGATGTAACTGTTTAAAAGATAATTTCTTTCGGAAAAATATGTTATGTACACTGAAAAAAAAGTTTTTTATGTTTTTTTCAAGTAAATATATTTATTTTAACACCTTTTCCTTCATTTAAATAAATATTAGCTAATATAAAATAATTTTTTAAATCAAGGAAATGATGTTAAAATAATATTTACTTGAACATAAAAATTTTTTTTCAGTGTACATAACATATTCTTTAAATCTGTATCAGTGGAATCTTACTGACTTGCAGTGCTATACGTATAACGGTCATCAGTGACTATTCACTATTTTTCAGTGATTCTGATTAAGAAGGAAGTCTCTCACTGACCGAATCAGTGTATTGTCATTGAAAAACAGTTCATATATCACTGTATGAAATACAGTACCGGCCAAAATTATATCACCTTTCGATTTGTTTTTAGCATAACTTGTTTTAAAGGATACGAATCTCTATTAAATCATAATATCTTTGATGATAAGTATAACTTACGTAAATAATAACTTTATCAAATAATGAAAACAGCAACTTGTAAAAAATTAATTTCATTTGAAATTTCCAAAAGATGTTAAATTTCAATCATAAATTTTGAGTCATTATAATAAGTCTGAATAATGTGGAATATTAAATCCAACTACTAAAACTAGGTTATGATGGTAAAAACAATGATTGCGACACGAAAAGCAAAGAAAGCACAAAAGTGCGACTATAAAAAAATTAACAAAAAATTCAAAGATCATAGCATATATTGTCAAATCTCATTACACTTTATGTACAAAGTGTACCTTCCATTAAGTGTTTACTACAAAATTTTGAATGCATTCAATACACTTCGATAAAAGTTATGCCCAAAAAATCGAAAGGTGATATAATTTTGGCCGGTACTGTAGTTATAAGTATATCACTGAAAACAGACTATTCACTGTCTTTCAGTGAATAACACTGATTTCAATTTAGAGAGTATTGCAGGATTAACTCATAGTTAAATATATAGTAAAGTAATAAACGTACCAAGTCGTGTTTCATAAGATCCTAAAAATATATTAGTGATCGTTTCGATTATTACGTGTGCTTAATTATACTATTATTAACGCACGGGCGGAAATCGGCATGATTAAATTTTGTCTATCGATCACGGGCGCTGATCTCATATTCATTTTTATCAGACTAACCCGCAAACGGACGGCATTATGGACGGATCTCCGCACGTAGAATTATGCATTCGGCCGCAACTGCATCCCGCAACAAATCGCGGACGTCACGCATGGCGAGCGGATCGGCATAATTTACGAGGCCGTACGCGAGCGCATCTCATTCTGATCGCACCTGTTCGATCAGAATGGCCGACTGATATACGGCCCCGAGTCGACCTGATTCGACGTAAGGACAATGGAGCGATCGTATCATAATGGCGGGGTGTTTGCGATGGAAATCCGTTCCCCATGAATCATAAACACGACAAATTAATTATCCGCCTGTCTGTCTCATTTCGAATCCGAGCATCGCCGTCTCTGTCACTCTTCGTTACATCGTCGTTCTAATTTAAATAAGTATATTTATTTAGCCTAAATCTAAACGTACACGCGCGAATGTCGGGAAACGTTCTCAGAGAGATGGAAACATCGATAACATAAAAAATCCTAAATTGAAAAACGCAGACAACTGCCGTGAAATGAAGTAATATTCATTTAATGACTCACGTCTTTCATTTATTATTTTTTCATTATTATGTCTTTATTTTTTTAACATCATTCTCTCTGCTTATTTTTGTTTTAAATTGCATCTTTATTTATATACTTCTTGAGTTTATTATGTTTCTGTTCTTTCCGTTTTATTCGTTTTTGCGCCGACTGAAACTGCGGAACTAAAAACCAATCGTGAAACTGCAGACGTTTGCAGTAAAACGGGGAATGTTTTCTTACAATCGAGAGCCGCGTATTCGATAACAGGGAAAACAACGCGACGCGACGCGACGGTCCAGATGGCCGTGTTGCGATGTCGGCTGTGAATCGCAGAGATAAACGCGAGCCATTCCTCCCTCACCTGTAACACGCTGAAGGAACGATAATAACCGGAAGCGCATCGAGACGAGGTCCATTACTGGGCTGTCGCGGAATATCTCGGTCGTTTTCGTTCGACGATACCGGCGCTGGAAATTAGCTGCAATTAGCGGAGCGCACGGCTGCAGTACGCACGGGATAATCCCGTAAATACCACTTGACAGGAAAATCCGTTAGTTTTCTCGCTTTGCGGCAAACCCGGCGCATGTGCTTTAAACGTAAATTATCGCGCATATAAAAGTCCGTCTGTCTGTAAAATCTTGATGCTCGGCGATACGTTCTAATTTTGCAGCTTTAAAACGCGCAGAGAAATTTATACTTTATATATTTCTTATATATAGAAGTCTAAAAATAAATTACAAGAGATATTTCACACAACTTTGTAAAGTTCGACGTTGTTACACTGCTGTGTTAAAAAAAAAAAAAAACCATTGAAAGTAGAATGAGAGTAGAAAGCTGAAATGATGCTATACTGTTTAACGATACCAAATTACGGATAATAAATCTGATCAGAACGAACGTGTAGAGACATAAATCACGCGTTCCAGTTGGGATTGCGGTCTGTCGATGCTAATTAATAGCGATTAATGAGCTTGGTCCGGCGAACTCCGCTGGGAAAATTGTAAGGATCGTACGAACGTAGCAGCTTCGGTGATTAGAACTCGGAACGAGAGCAACAAGTGGCGCACGATGTCTCTCATTATCGGCCAGTTATGGATAGACTTGCCTCTTCTTTGTTTTATGTACTGTTTGAAAATTTCACGGCGGTTTATCGCGATATACGTCCGATCCGGACTATTAATAATCGACGACACAGACACCGAGTGTGGAAGCCTTGCATTATTCACGCCACTACCGTCACGGTTCTTCCCCGACAATTGCACTAGATTGGAATCGCGTCTAGATATTTCAAGATCAAGCTACATCGGGACCTGAAGTAGAAGCATTCTCTGGTGCACTAAAATAAAAATTTCGGAAGAAACGCTTTACACATGTAGTTAATTTTGCATTAATGAGAAATACGAATTCCCTTTTTCGTTCCGTTCGTTTATGCGGACGTCGCAAAGAGAATTTACGAAAAAATTTGATTTAAAAAAAATACTGTTTCCTTCGAGCGTTTCGTGATAAAGTCGACATTTGAAATTCCACCGGCATCAAGTTGGAGCCAAAAAATTAGCACGTTGATTTACTCCGTGCAGCATATACCCCGTATCTCACGTGGCATCTCGACATGCTGCGCTTTCCCACTTGCACGTTTTATCTCGGAGCACCAGAACGTGACCGTAGTTTTTTCGTAAGTTCTTCTTCCGCTCCTTCTTTCTGATCATTCGTAGAAACTTGAAAAACGTGCAGTCGAAAAAAATGTCTTAATAATATACTCGTTAATTTTTTTAAATTTCATATATTATACTATATTGTTATCTAGTTCGCACGATTACATTTCTTCGTTACGATTTGACAAGTTCTTCGAGAGGCCCCAGTTTTTACTGCATTAACAAAATTATTTCCTTGTTTTGCTCGTGACTCCATGTTGAGGAATATCTACTTTTTTCTAAAACAAGGTCGACTTCAGTTCTTTTAGAAAGTAATCTCCCGATTATTCTGCTCGAATCTCGCGGGAATGTAGCGGATTCACACGTGAAAGAGACGCAATCTTTCGGGGAGGGTTGCAACGCGTTATAACCCGCGATAATTCCGTTAATGCACACATGTCGTGCAGCTCTAACGAGTTATAATCAGTCGAGCACCGGCTGAGTACAGTTTAATGGTTTATTCCCCGCATTAGGCACCCTTCTACTCCCTCTTTCCCACCTTGGCATCCATATCTGCATCCTCCCCTCAATTCTCTTCCATGTTCCTCTCCCTTCCTCTCTCTCTCTCTCTTTCTCCTGTAACTCTGTGTGTGTCTCTCTCTCTCTCTTGCGCGCGCGCGAGATCCGGACTTCCACAATAATGCGAGCTCCATCGGCGGGATAGTACGACGAACGCGCAATTTGCGGCCGAGCTCTGGCTTTCTCGAATAATTGATGCAATTTCCGGGTTGCGAGCGAGCTGCGAATGACCCCGAGAATTTGGATTTTAGGTAGATTCACGAGATGTTCACGTCACAAAGTGAACATTAATATCCGCATACTCCGCGAGCGGTATTAAATCGCGAACGGTGGACTTTTCTAGATAGCCGGATTCCTATCTTCATACATTTGGTCGTTGAATAATTGCTAATTTTCGGAAAATCTCATTCAAATCCAATTTCGTTCCAGCCATATCATCAATTAATCAATTTCAGTCAAACTGGACTTCTCGCAACGTCCACAGGAAACATTAAAACGTTAATAACTTTATGAGAAGGAATACAGAATAATACGATAGTTGCTTCAGAAATTGAATTTGTGCAAAAGTATTGCTCCATCCACTCCTCCCCTTCGTTTTTGAAATTTATACTATGTCAACACTGATATTACAACAAATTATGTATTTGAATGATGATTTTGTAGTTGTCTGTAACAAAAAGGTGATGCCATTTGAGTTATTTACAATGTTATTTTGTGTTAGCAAAAATAAATCTAAAAAAAAATTTGTATTATTGTTGCAACGTACGAATTTTATTTAAAAAGAAAAACAAAAATGATAAATGCCGTAAAAAGCACTGATGAATTTTAAACATTCCTTTTGTTTTTTTACATGTACAATTTTGTTCCTTTTCGAAATTCATACATTATATTCGCATGCAGATATTCGTTTTTCAAGCTTATTTTTACTAAAAATGACACTGTAAATAACTCAAATGATCATCAACTTTTTTTTTATAAATAACTCTTGATGTCATCTTTCCAATATATAATTCACCGTAATATAAATCAATGTTGTATATACTATACTGTAACAAGAGTATTGTCTCTTCAGAAAGGACTTTTGCACTCTCACTTAATACTTATTCTAAAAACGTTTCTTTATATAGAGCAGATGAATAAGATATAATAAAATACAATGTATATTGCATAAAATAAGATGTAACATACATCATAGAGTAGGAGCTCTGTTTAAATGACATAATTCGTTTGATTTACAAACCGTTCCCTTCGCGTGCCTCGCAGATATCATTTATCGTACTTGCCCACCCGTAACAATCATTCACGATTATGCTAAAAACACCAGTCGAACGATAGTTAACGCTGATAACGTACACGACACCCAAGCTCGTCACAACTGGACGTTGAGCAAAGTAGTACACCTCTATTCCTATATACCTATCGCCTAACTACCGCTGACTTCGCGGGCTAATTCTATTAGCCATCTCCCCTTTCTGTCCCCCCACCGTCGGCGAGCCTATCCGCGCTCTCGCGTTCCTGCGGGATTAATTTCGCGGCTTCGTTCGCCAACCATGCCGTAAGTTTCCGCGTCGTCTGACCCTGCTCGGGCATGATCGACGACCCTCTTCCTAACCACGGCGGTGCGCGGCGTCGCTAACTTTTTCAACGAGCCCGATGTTTCCCATCCGCTAATGGCGTATTTAATCGCATTTACCCTAACTCCCTTTACCCAACCGACTCTCCTGTTAACTGACTGTTTCGCTTTAACTTTGGAGACACTTGCTTTGCTATATTTTACACCGTTTCTATAATTAATTAATAAAATGTAGTCATGTGTACCATTAGTTAAAAATATTTGTTGGTAGTAGCAGACAACACAGTCTATGATTTTTATAAATAATTGTTAAAAATATTAAGGGTTTACAGAATCAAATATCTCATTAATAATAAAGACATATGATCCGCTAAACACGGCTGGATTTCGAGAATTTTACATCACGATAATGCTCTGACTTTTTAATCGGTAATTTTAGCAACACATAGGTATGTCACTTAATTCATTGACTGACTTTATTATGCTGTTCATTTGTTTAATATTGCGGTGCATGGGCAGTCAGTAAATTTACGTTTTCGGTGCGCGTTCATCATAGCTCGAAGAATTGGAATATTCAGGACACGGAAACAGCGGATTAATCCGCATTATGAATATTTGATCGCATCGCGCAGAACGCGGCAGGATGAACTTTAAAAGGCTCTCGCCGATGCAAATTAATGCATGCCGTAAAAAAGGCCGGCAGACGCGGCTTTTGTGATACGCGATCCATAATTAAGTTGTAGATTAGTTTTAGCAGATTAAACGAAAATAAACTGAAGCCGTACGCGAGCTATATCGAATCCTATTAGTAAACTAAAATGTCTACTCCCCAAATGACAAACATATACAAATTCCAAATAAAATAGCGGAAAAGACCAAAATATCTAATTTAATGTCTAAAAAAAGTTTACAACGTTTCTTTGTACGTCATTTAAAAATAGTTTTGAAGTCGACAGTCGACTGCAATAAATATAACATATTAACGATTTTTTTTTTGTTATTAATCTTATTTTTATTTTAAGCATAATGTGTCTCGCCTTAACGAGACCGATATTCTGTCTAGATATTTTCTCGTAAATGTTCGAAGGGATTAAATATAAAATGACAATAAAGAATTTTCCCGAATGGTCTGAAATATTTGATGTTCTTTAGGATATTTCAGGCGCAATGTCCTTATAGAGAATTACTGAAACTAATAACTATAACTAAAGATATCACGTTAAACTATTAATTTCTCCTTTATCGATTCAGTTTTTAAACGTACTTCCTATTTTAAAAACTGTAAGAAAAACTTTAATTCGTAATTTAAGATTTCTTCTTGGACTCTTGAGAATTTAAAAAATTAATCGTGTGGCAATTAAGAATCAAATTTTGCATACTGGTACCTTTAATGATTTAATACATTCATATATATTTCTTCATTACTTTTAATCCGTACATTTCGACTGAGTTCCAGCCATCCTCAGCGTTATTTATTATTATTGCGGTTATGAAATTTAAATCTTCGAGAGTCGCGTCAGGTGATTATATATGCAGTTTTTTTCCTAAATTTCAGGTCACCAATGGCTGAAAACGAATCTCGACGTGGTACCCGAGTCGGGTTGGTCCGTCGACCCGTTCGGCCACGGCGGCACCATACCTTACTTTCTTAGAGCATCGGGCGCGTCCGGCACGGTGATTCAGAGGATACATTACGCGTGGAAGCAGTGGTTCGCGAAGAAGCAGTATGGCGACTTCGTCTGGCGACAGCCATGGGACCGCGACGGTGCAGCCGATATGCTCACTCACAATCAGCCGTTTGATATCTACAACATCAAACATTCGTGCGGCCCGCATCCGCACGTCTGCCTCAACTTCGACTTCCGTAAGATACGCGGCGAGTACACCGAGTATTCGGTCCGCGCCGTCGAGATCACGCCCAACAACGTCAAGCAGATGGCCGAGCTGTTGCTGGAGCAGTACGCGAGAACCGGCTCGTTATTCACTCACAACGTCGTGCTGATGCCACTCGGCGACGATTTTAGGTTCGTATAACTTCGTTTCAAGAAACAGATCTATTTGCGTTTATAATTTTTTAATCTCATTTTATTTATTTCTTTTTGTAATACTTATTTCGAAAAAAAAGACATAGATCGACAAAGTTTTTCTTTACTTCCTAAATTTGTAAAATAATTAACACATAATTCAATTATAATTCAGATCAATATTACAGCTTCTATTTTACATATTTAATTTAAAAATATAATTGTTTTTTTACTATTAAATATGATATAATAATTTTTTATAATACATATACATGTGTGTATAAAAAAAAAATATATATTTTTTTTAAAGAATGTTTAAGAAAAATGTCACGTTTCTTAATGTTGTTTGTTTAGATATGATCACGCGATCGAATGGGATCAACAGTACACCAACTACAAAATCCTGATGGACTACATAAACAGCCGGAAGGACGAGTACAACGCCGAGGTGGTATTTGGCACGCCGAAGGACTACTTCCGCGAGATACAAAAGCGCGTGAGCAAGTTTCCGTCATTAACAGGCGACTTCTTCGTGTACTCGGACATCTTTAGCGAGGGTAGGCCGGCCTATTGGAGCGGGTACTTTACCACCAGACCGTACATGAAGATTCTGGACCGCGAGCTCGAGGCGAATCTCAGATCCGCCGAGATCCTCTACACGATCACACTAAATCTCGCCAAGCAGTCCGGCAAGGATATAAAACTTTACGAGACGCATTTCGAGAAATTGGTGAAGGCGAGGCGTAATCTGGGTCTGTTCCAACATCACGACGCGATCACCGGCACCTCGAAGTCCTTCGTCATGAAGGATTACGCGCTGAAACTCTTCGAGTCGATCTCGGACACGACGAGTCTGCAGAGCTTCGCCATCCAGTCGCTCGCGGCCACTATCAACGGCAAGTCGAATTCCGTCTACGTGCTGGCCGAGTCGGACAGAGACAGCTACGAAAAGCTACCGAAAAAGATACCGATCGGCGTAAATGGCCATGAGACTAGGAAGATCGTTCTGTTCAATCCACTGGCGCAGCCCAGACAGGAAGTGATCAGTCTCAAAGTCACGTCATATAAAGTCAAAGTCTTAGACCCTCAGAAG
This sequence comes from Solenopsis fugax, assembly GCA_003595255.1. Classification (NCBI taxonomy): domain Eukaryota; kingdom Metazoa; phylum Arthropoda; class Insecta; order Hymenoptera; family Formicidae; genus Solenopsis; species Solenopsis fugax. The sequence continues at coordinate 13,122 of QKQZ01013085.1, forward strand.
AATCCTATACCCTATCAGATCGCGCCGGTGATGAACGCCACGAGCATCACGCATGACGTGTACGTGCTGCTCTTCGTAGCTGAGCTGAAGCCGCTGTCGATCGCCACGTATCACCTGCGGCAGGTCGATAAGGTGCCGGCGGAAGCCATCTCGACGGTGTACTGCAGCCGTTGCGGCAAGGACAACGTCTTTCCCATCAAACCCATGCAGGTGGGCGACGTGCAGCTTGAGAATCAGCGGATGAAACTGTTGTTTGACGGGCAGACGGGTTTCCTGAAGCGCGTAACGAAGAAATCCACCGGCAAGATCATGCAGTGCGCTGTGCAATTCGCCGCGTACCCCTCGGCGCAGTTCCACAGCGGTGCCTATCTTTTCATGCCTGACCCAAATCTTCGAGACACCGACAAGGACGTCCTGGAGGCGTACACACCGCACCAAAAGATCTACATCGTCAGCGGCAGCCTGAGTTCCCGCCTCACCGTCGAGTACGGCAAACTGTTGACGCACCACGTGGCCATCTACCATCGCGACGGTGGCCTCGGTGAGGCCATCTACCTGCGCAACATCGTGGACTTTGAGACGCCACCGAAGAATCGCGAGACAGAGATGTTCATGCGACTGCAGACCGATATTTCGAACGGCGACCCGCCCGAATTCTACACCGATCTGAACGGCCATCAGATGATCAAACGTACCAAGATCGAGCGAATCGGCATCGAAGGCAACTATTTTCCCATCACTACCATGGCCTACATCGAGGACTCGAATCACCGGTTGACGCTCTTGGTGAATCATTGCCAGGGCGCGGCGAGCTATCAGCCCGGTTGGCTGGAGGTGATGCTAGATCGCAGGACCCTATATGACGATTCGCGGGGCATGGGTGAGGGTTTGCTGGACAATCGACGGACCGTCATCAAACACTGGTTGCTACTTGAAGACATCAGCGGCGAGAAAGATAGGTATTCGAGACCGTCGCTATTCGCGAATCACCTGAGCAACACTCTTAACTATCCGGTGAATATCTTCGTGGTGGACGGTAGCGAGCAGGAGGTCACGATGGCGCCGGAAGTTCGACTACTGAGTCAGAGTTTCCCGTGCGACCTACATCTGCTCAATCTGCGTACCAATCACGATCAGAAGCTGCCACACTTCCCGGTGAACAGCGCGCTCATGGTGCTGCATCGGCAGGGCTACAGCTGCTCCGTGGGTATCGACGTAGCGCTGAAGCACTGCCCGCTCACCGAGAGACTCGCGCAGGGAACCACATTTTACAAACTTGACAAAGTCAACGTCACGAAGACATCGTTGACCGGCACGAGGCCTGGCGCCCGCCTGAAGGACGGTTTCCAGGAGATCGGCTTGCAACCGATGCAAGTCGAGACGTACAACGTGAACTTTGTGCAATGATCTTAAGCCATAAGCCGATCGACTGTCGATCTCGACGCGTTCGCGTTGATCGGTTAAAATTTCGAGAGTATACACAAGCGTCTTGCCCCTTCCAAACGACACTGCCGTATGTTAATCGTATCGAATACTACCTCTTTGACTCTTCGTGTAACGCGCGACATTGTTGGCAGTGAAGAACTTTGCGGAAGCGATAGAGAAGCGAAGGTAATCAATAATTTCTCACGGGATGATACACGGAACAAAAAAAGTGACAAATAATATTGACCACTCTAGGACAATTGACATAAACAATTTAAAGTATACAATTGATTCGTACGGTTCAACTAAAATAAATTCTTTCGTATTAGGAAGAATTTCAAAAATTTTTAATCAACTTTTTATTCCACAGATGTGTGAAGGAGGCATTTTTATTAATTTCTATTGACGCTAATCCTGACAATGTGCTAATATGGCCTAAAAATCATATTCTCATATCATTTTCTGTTTCTTCGTACTCAATTCCTTTCGCTAATTTCATTCGGGAAAAAGGAGACAAAAACTTTCATAACAGATCAAGGATTTATAAATTTCACCGTAAATTATTGAAGTGAATCATTAACATAAGAACTTTCCATACTACTTCTCGAATTTAGCTGAATTTCGCGAGACGATATTTCGATCACATTTTTGTGAGAAATTTTAAAAGGAGTGGCTGGTATAGTGTGCGTGTAAATATTTCGATCGGTGCAACACAATTAATTGCTAATCGTGACAAACGTGACAACGCATGCGTGGCACCATTGTATATATTGTTCCTGTATCTTTGCGTTTTATTATCGAACGAGAGGGGTATCGGAGAGAGAGAGAGAGAGAGAGGGAAGGGAAGAAGCGAGAGAAGATGTACACACGCAGATATATAAATATATTAGTAATTTATTCCAAACAAGAGTCTGAGATATATAATTAATATATGTATATTCGCTGGAACGAGATATTTGGGATCAGGTTTATCTCGACCTATTTTACTCATTTAAATTTTAAACGATTCTTCCATAATTTAATACCTTTATCGCTGGAATCACTTTGACTATATTTATTGAAGCTTTACGAATTCCCCGAATCTCTTTACCATTAACATTCTGTCATGTAAAAATTTCTAAATTTTCCCATTTACTTTTTAAGACATTTATTGTCGTTTTCTCGAATAATAAAATGATATTGCTGAGTTTCCGACTTTCTGCATTTCTTCACGAATGTAGATCTTTTGTAAACGAAAAGTGATTTCGCGGGATACAAAAGGGGCCAGAGAGTCAGGCCTACAGAGGGGACAAAAGAATTAAAATTTCATATAGTGACTTTTATCTGTTCGTACGGCGGTTATCGTGGACAAACAGACTGACAGCTGACCGACAGAGATTTCCTTTACCAAGCGTACAGAGGTATATATGTATATATTGTATCGTACATACATGTATATATTACATATCAGATCGCGTCACTTGCCCTAGACAATTATCGTAGATAATCCTTGTGATAGCGAAACGATGTAAAGAAAATCTTATACATCTATTTTCGTATGTCAGATATTTTGCTGTCGACCCTCCCTCTCTCCCTCTCCGCGAGTATTGACAGTAAGTGTCTTCTTGTCGACGGGGGGGACGCGATTCCGTATCGTGTACGCAGTCCGAAAAAAATGTAGTAAAGTGTAATACGTGTAAAATGAATTTGCGTGCCAGAGGAAGTTATCTTTTGGAGATAACGCGGGAGGAGCGAGTCTTCACAAGGTACGAAGACATAATTTATTCCGACTTCTTTTTTGTAAATAATTAAATATTAATTTGACGAACTCTCCGATAATAACGGATGTTAACGATCGACATGAATCTAAGATCTGTTTTCTTTTTTCAACTTTCGAGACGCTTATGCCGCGCAATGAATACCTGTCGAATCAATAATATAAAATACCGTACCTCCGAGGTGTTCTTTCTTATGATTATGAGCGAATGATAAATGTCGCAGAGATACAACGCTTTGCGATATATATATTGTGTTCGTGGCGTTTCCAGCGATCTTTCACTTCCATGGAGAATCTCGAAGTGTCCCTTTTAGCAGCTGTACCGTCGGTCCGATTTGTACATATTAGATTAATTAATGGAAAGTCGTGCAGCTTCCGCGCGCGAGTGGACCGTCGCGTTCCTCCGGCGCGACAAACCAAGGAGAAACGGGGCGGAAATTAGTTTCTCCGAGGGTGCGAGAAATATTGTAAAATGTGGTTGCTACTTTTGCGTGAAAGCGGCGAACGGAATGTTTGCCGCTCCTCCGTATACGGACTCGTAATTATTACGAAGTAGTATTTTTTAATTCAGGCGAAAGACACATTGTCTACGTAAATTTTCTTATTTAAGATCGTGTTTACGAATACAGTGCGAATTTGCGAACTTCTCGGTGATTTTATACATTATCTCTTAGATATTTTATCGCGCGCGTGTAAATTTCTACCTACAAAAAAATCCAATAAGATAACATTCTAATAAATCATAAGATCATCAAATCATAAGATTCCTTTATTTTCACGACTGAATTGATTCAGTTATTTTCATTTAATCGATATGTTTTATCGCTAAGAGATATAACAGTTTGCAATTAATTGCTTTTTTTAGTGGTACACGATTATATTTATCGCGCTAAATGTTATTCATTAAATAATCCGTTTTCGATCATTGTCAAATCATTGTTGTTGCCGCTTGATTTAATTTCAGTTGTAAATCTTGCATTTCCTGACGCGAATTATTTCAAATTATCGCGCATTGAGTTGATTATTAAACAAAAATTCAATATCGGTCGAAAACAGTTTTAACGGTAACTTTGCATCGCAAAGTTGGGAAAGGTCAGAGGCAGCGGAAACGTCTGTCACAGATACGACTTGTGATGTCACCGGGTAATTAAGCTGCGTAAGCATCGGTTATTAAAATTTTTTCGATGGACTTATGGCTCCGGTAAATTTCACGGTTCGGCGCGAACGAGCGTTTATACGGGTTTAATGATGTGTAAATATAGGATCGATGAAATCGTTAAACCGATAGATCGTAAAGAATAATGGAAAATAAAGGACGGGCGGATGGGTGTGCGGGTAAAGTGTAGGAAAGTTATCTCTCTTCGTGCTCTCGTCACTTTTAATCACATCGCCGCAGCGCATTATCGGGTTCGATCTTCGGCCGTTTGCAAAAATAAATTGCATTTATCCGCATATATCGGCTTGATATAAAACTGTCCTTATTATGATATAATAATCTCCAAATTTATCTCTTAATTATTTTTCGGACTTTCGTCATTTAAGTAAGCGAATTAATAAACGATATTATCTTATTTTGATGTTATATTATCTGTTTGATATTATTTCGACAGTGTTATTTTAACATACGTACTAACGACACTGCCCACGATAACATATCCAATCGTCCGCTCCGTGTAACGTAACGAATCAAAAAGAGAGCCTCAAACAGCGAAATCTCGCCGTAGAGGATTCCAACGCGGGAATATGGATTCGATTCTCGTTGCTCGAGCATTTTCCACGTCGCGAAATTGTACTCCGTTTAAGAGCACCGTCAGATCTCTACGCCGAGATTTCTGCAAATGTCGACAAAATGCCCGAAACTGTCGAACGACTGAGTCGCTCGGCGCCAATGACTGTCCCTGTAACGATATTGTAATATATTGTATGTTTTGTGCCGTCGTTAGAGAGAAAGAAAAGTGTTCTATATCACAAAGAATAAAGTTATATTACATGTTCACACACACACATACACGCTGTCGCTCGGACGATTCGCAAGAGGACTCGGTCGCTTGGAATCGCGCGAGCGCGGGACGCGCGAATGGCGATGATTACATACGATATTCCTTATGTTACAATGTAATATTATATTTATTAAATAAAACTAGTAACTGACGTATTTTGATCAGCCGCGTTGTTATCTGTACCGAGTGGCCCCACTCCGACAAAAGCAGGTAAAAATAATCAAGAAAGTTCAAAGAAAAGAAATTTCAATAAAATCTAATCTTTTCCACACAGAGAAAAGTTTCTTTGAATCAAAAAATATTTGTTCAAAGGAATTTGTGCATTGCTATACGATTAAAGAAAAGTTTCTTTGATTTGAAAAACTTTTTGGTTGGTCCTTTTATTAGAATTGAAGAAATAGTTTGGCTGTGCACCGCAAAATCTTTTTTAAATAAAAGAAGTATATTTTTACAGAACAGAACACCAGAACAACTAAATTGTTTCTTACATTCTGTCAGCACTTCCTAAATAAAAAAATTATTTGTTTCAATTCAACAAATGATTTCAACGAATAATTTATTTTGTAAAAGCTAATGACATTTCTTGGAATTAAATAAATTTTTATTTTTCTCAAAGGTATTTCCATTTCAATTTAAAAAAAATCAAATTAAAGAAACAATTTCATCAATTCAAACATAACTTTTCTTTGGGTATCCGTATGTTGTCACATTTTTTAACCGTAATAAAGCACTTGAAAAGAGCTCGATTCCTTCTTTTTACAATATTGTACACTGTGTACGATCTTTTTGCAAAAGTATCTTTTTTTCACTTTTTTACATAACTACGTAACTGAATGTATACAATGCATAATCAGAATATTTATATAGTTTTGCAAGAACATCAATAATATGTATATTTTCGTTTTCTTAATTAATTATTGCACATATGTTAATTCGTTGATTAATGCATAAGTATCGACCGGTGTTCTTTTTTCTTCTTGCTTTTCCAGGAAGTATTAATAAACAGGCAAAATATATAATTGCGAAAACCGGAGGGAACATCTGTGGACTAAACGTTAATCGATATCGTTTCTTGGCACATAATTCTCATTAATGGCGATTATGCGATATTTCTCGCGGCGATAAGTGCCTCGCTTGGTGCCGATGTTGCTGACCATGTAATTGAATTCACAATAAGAAGAGACGGGAACTGCAGACGCGGAATCAAGAAAATTGCGAGCAAGATCCCATCGCGCGAAGCAGATTAATTTACATATTCCAACCTTGATGACACTTAGACCCCCTTCCCGGCCACTTGAATTCGATGTTCTTTAATCTCCAATGCAAAAAAAAAATTACATTTCATCCTAACAGATTAATCGCGTTAAGATATTTAATGTCATAGTGATTTGATTAATTTTACTCAATCCATTTATTTTAAATTCTCTAAATCAGAATCAATGAAATCTTATTTAACTTGCAGTGTTTTATTTATTTATAACTGATTATCAGTGACTATTTTTTAATTATTCCGAAAAGGGAGGGGAGGGATACTCTCATTGAATCAATGTACGAAGTCCATCAGGAATATCTAGCTATTTGGAATATATCTCGGGAACCGATCGCGCGGCGTTCATATAACTTGGCTTTGCTGGCTTCGGCTGCTCGGTCATTGTGAATGTGACGGTCACGCAATGGTCAATCAATGACGTCTCATTATCAACTGAGCTGCTCCATTGGTTAATAACTGTACATGTGTGCTCAGCAAGGTCCCCTCTGACTGGCTGTCAAGTTATACAAGGGCCGCGCGATCGGTTCTCTAGATATTCAAAATGACTGGATACTTTCCAGACAGACCTCGCATTATATGTATGTATCACTGAAAGACAATGCATGAAAGACATGCATCACTGATTGATACAGTTAAAAGTACAGCACTGAAATCAGACTACTCACTGTCTTTCAGTGAATAGTATACTGATTTCGATTTAAAGAGTGTAATGAGAGAAAAATGGTGAAAGAAAGCGAATATTCGCTCCGTACTCAGCTTGTATCCGGCTTGGATTACATTTTGGAAAGAATGGAGAGAGGGAACCATTGTGCGCGAGATATTCGTACAGTTTCCGAACCTCCCGGGCTCTCGGAGGGTAGGATCAAAAGCTGCGCGCTAATTTATAAAACACACGATGGATTTTAGTTCCCTCGCACGATGATTCGGCGCGACGTAAGCGGAAAAATGGGATTTCCGCCGTCCAGGTATCCGGACAGCTGGAATGAACATCGCGCGCTCGCGCGTGCCTTCGTTATACAAGTTTTAATTACAATCGATTCAATTTCCTTCTACGCTGGGGACTGAGTTTTTATTCACCCGCCCGTCGAGATACTTCGTCAGCTCGTTCGTGAACCTGACACTCGTAATACCCCCGTTTACCGTCTCCGTAAGTCCGGAGAGCACGCGGCCTTTTCGTCGTTTCGATGACAGTTCGTTGACGTTAGAATTGCAGAGTCAAAAAGTCCGGGTTTTTTTTATTCTTTCTTTTTTTTTTACGAAAGCAGTCGCTTATCGCACGGTAAAAGTCGGGAGAATTCCTAAGACGGTGTCATTTAATCGTGAAGAATTCCATTAATTTCGCCTTACAGCGACAGAAATTTTTCAAATTCTACGTTACGTATTTTTGCTATAAAAAGTTTCAGAGAAGCATTATAATATCTCCGATTTCTTGTTTTTCTTGAGAATTTAAGGTTGCGTTAGTTTAAAAAAAGATAAGACAGCATTTAACTTTGAGGCGATAAAGACTCCTCTGCAAGACAGTTTTCACCATTCGGGACGATACTCGCGCGTCTCTGAAAGTTAATGAATAATTTGCATTTTTTTGCAGCAAAATTATACGCGCGCTATAGCTGATATTGTACTATCGCGCGAATCGGGAAAGATCGCGGAATTTATTCAAAGATATTCAAAGGAAAACGCCAACGATTTTCCTCACCGAGATTGACTGTGGCAAGAAAAGCTCGGCGGAACGAGCGTCGCTTAGCCGTCGGTTATGAATATTTATAAATCTTAACCCGCCGTTACATAAGTCACGCGAATTGATCGAAATCTTTTTTTTCAGAAGATTGCTTTCTCAATGAAACTCGCAGCCTTTCGCGCATAGATAATCATAACGTAATAATGGCTCCTTTTGATTAATTAAAATCAAATAACAAGCGCCATTATTAAGTGAAATATTTCAATCTCGTAGAGCGAAAAATCACTCGAAAAATTATACAAGCTAAATTTTTACTCTGTAGGAATGAATTTTTACTCTTATTAGAGTGCATCCAGAGAACAACTTCTTCAGAGTAAAAAAAAATTTGAATTAAAAATTAGTGCATTGCAATACGGTTAAAGAAAATTCTCTTTGATTTGATAAAATAGTTTGGATGTGCAACGCAAATCTTTTTTTAAATGAAAGAAATATATTTTTAAAATCCGAGCAACTGAATTATTTCTTGCATTTCTGTCAGTACTTTCTTTGAATTAAAAAATTATTTGTTTAAATTAGACAATTAATTTAAATAAATTATTTATTTTAAAAAAGGTTAATCTTTTTTTTTTTTAATCAAATTTTTATTTTCCTGAGAGGTATTTTTACTTCAACTTAAAAAAAGAGAGTTAAAGAAACGATTTGATCAATTTAAACATGATTTTTCTCTGGGTATGGCAAATCATTTAAAAAATTGCACAGGCTCAATTTTCACTGTTTCAGAGTGACGTTTTACTTTACGAGATTTAGAGAGTTATAATTAAAATTTCCAAATCTGGACGAATAAAGAACAATCTAAGTACAAAAATTCTTAAAATACTGCATTAGTATACAATAAAAACTTCAGCAATAATAAATGAAATCTGCACAAGTAAAGAACACGAAAAGCTTTCTCAAAATTGCACAAGCATAGAATTAAAAACTTGAGCAATAATAAATGAGACTAGATCTAATAAATGCGAACAACACAATTATAAACAGAGAAGCGCCGTGAACGATCAGAGAGCTAAAGCTTTAAATAAAAATAAATCCCTCGAAAATAAGAATGCTAAACGGTAGCGCGCTCCTATAAAAAATCTATCTCGAGCCTCGATTAAATTAAGCTAGTCTTTCCTCTCGTCCCTTGCAGTGTGCTGCGTTCCGACGGTTCTCGTTAAGATGAAACCCAGTCACCGCAAGTCGCTGAAATATATGAAATTCATGCGGATTGTATTGCCACGTGCTAAATACGTGTACGCCGCACGATACTCGACGCCCCTTCTTGCCACGTCTCGATGTCTTAACGTCGGGTAATTAGCGCGAGGACAATCCCGGGACCCGCGCCGTAGATAATCGAGAATCTCGTTAGGAACCCGCGAAGAAGCGAAGGCGGTTTCCACCCGGCATCCATAAACGTCGCGCCTGATGGGCGTAGATAGGTGAGCGTCGGGAATGAAAGCGGCCCTTTCTGTATCGTGGCTGATACCACGAGGTATAAGACCGCCCCGTGATTCCGTTAGTCGCCGTTCGTGTGGCGTTCCGTTAATTTATATGGAAATATAAGCAGTCCCGCAGATTATAAGCAGTCGCGGGTGCTCCTTACCGCGCGACGTCTTGCAGCAAATTATTCCGTCGTCGTCGTCGTCGTCGTCGGCGGCGGCGG
>QKQZ01013090.1:0-10004 GCA_003595255.1 Solenopsis fugax
CACACACACACACACACACACACACACACACTCGCAGACGCAAACATACACGCGTACACACATGTAAAACAAGCGCGTGTGTCGCATACATACGAATAAGTGTGCGCAATGCAACTAGACGAGCTTTAGGCTACAAAGGGCTCGAATACATTGAATGGGAGATAAAGGGCGGATAAAGACGATGCGGTATGGCGGTATCGCTCGTGACTTAATTAAGGACGTTAAATAGCCGCCCGATGTTGGCATTTAGCTGGTCTAAATCGCTGAGGGTTCGTTTCTACTAATCATAGTACTGTTGAGTTTAATCGATTGTGAGATACTTTATTATTATACATATGCGTAGGCTATATGTCGGGAAATCGTATTTGAAAATCGACATTTCTACCGAGACGTTTGTAAAATGTGTGTTCATGTATGTGCGCGGTAGCAATCCGATCGGTACCACTTGGTAGTTATCACGTGGCGAACGACGAAACACACACACACACACACACATATACACACAGGCGCGCGTAATGTGTGCCTTCCAGATTCACGTGCTAACACGTGCATAACCGGAGCAGAGCGGAGAACTTTCATTCCCTTAATTAAAAAGTCTCAAGAAGGAGTAGGGCGTGGCGCGAAATTCGCGGCTTATATAATTGATCTGAAGTGTGAGGAAAATTCTCTCCTGATTTACCGTCCAAACTCCGTGATGGAAATGAATTAAGACGCAATTACTTATCCTTAATGAAACACATGCATATTAATAGCAGATGTCTGGCAAGTTCCGCGTCCGAGTTTCGAGATCGACTCGGGGTGCAAATCGCCCCGTCAGGGTTGAATGCATGACGCCCTTCGCGAATGCAATCTGCTCTACCGTCCTTTCTCGTCGCGGATCTCTCCTTGTCGGTCTGACCTTAATTGTAGACTAACCTAGATTATAGAAGTCGGAGGCAATTCCGACGAATGAACAATCTCAGAAACGATAAGGCTCTCCTGCTTTGTCATTAAGTCTCGTGAATCACCCCGTCTTGTTGCGAGTTTTCAATATTCAACCGTTATTTCTCTTCACTTGAAATTTCTACGTACAATAATTGGAATCCCTAATTTCAGAGACTGTCAGCAATTATGTCACCGGCTTAATAGCTTAAGTAATTAAGCCTACGAGAGTAATGGAATTACCTTAGAATCAATAATACTACTCTCCTTCCTCTCTTAGTAAACAAATTATTAATTAATGAAAGGATATAATTGGATTGTGTTTCCTTACCAATTCACATGTGTTAAAAATAGACTTGTAACTTGAAAAAATCATAAAAAGTCTCGTAAAAGGGAGCTCAAAAGGTGGCAAATTGGACGTGCAAAGGATGAAATATTACGCGAGCCGACATAAATCCAAAATTCCTCTCGTGATAATTCGCAAATTGGCGCCGTTACGTACGCTCGATTAAAACGTTCAAAATAATTTGCAAAGCCGCTCATAAAAATTCTTCACGCTCATTTGCAATCGAACGAAACGTAATATTTGGTATTAATGTTTTCAGAGCGCGATATTGTTTCCTGTCGGCGCGCTTGTCGGTGTGTTTGCCCGAGCGATAGCGCACAACGCGGTTAGATGGCTCAATAACCAGCGATGTATGCTTCTCGGTGACCCGCCTCGCATCGATCATCCGCATTCGACGAGATATCATTTCCTCTCTCACTGAAACTTTTCTGAAAATCTCGCCCGCAGATAGCGATTGGACAGGTGTCACCGACATATTTGGCGCCATCGAAAAATCTTCTCGTATCGCCGGGACACCTGCTCTTCGATTACATCAGAAACGTACGTTTTCATCGACAGAGCTTGTCAATCCATCAAGTTTTTACTTTTATTTTTACCATAACTTAATTTTATGATGATATACGCATATATTTCTCAGTTGTCTCGGGAAAAGTTTTACTTTCTAAACGATATCAAGTCACTTATATCAGCCTCTTGTTCAAGATCCAAAAACCGAACGGAATAAAAAGATGTAACGGTTAATACTTTAAAAACAGGCTGTGTTTTATATAAATGTTCATAAATGTAGAAAACGTAAATATATTTGGTAATTTGGAAAAAAATAATTTTGGTAATTTTTTTAATTTATTACGATTTTTAAATTTATTTAATAGTAATCACTAATTTAATTCAGTTAACTTTTGCATTTATTACTTGGTTAAATCTTAAACCGGTCGCCGAGTTGCTAGACATGATGCTTTAAATTGCACAAAATTTCCGTCGTTGAATATAAAGTCGTTAAGGAAGCGCTCTCTTGGACGTTTTTTTCCCCTATCGAAAATGAGCACAGTTACGTGGTAGTTCGTCGTTGGCGCGTATAAACTGCCGCATAGTCAATCGCGAATTCCCCGCAAAAGCTTCGAAAGAACCCGTCGACGGGTTGCTACTTGCCGTAACGAGAATGTTATACACGTACGATGTACAAGTCCTGATTTTGTAAAAGCAGCAAAACATGTTATATCTAGAATAATAAAAGTGATATATATGAGGTTTTATAAAAGCTATCCCGTTTCTGGAGAGCAACTGTTTCTTGCCCGACATTCCACACGTCTTTCATCTTCTTTACGTCATAGCCACTGGAAAATTTTCTGACGCGCACAGCAGGTTCGTAACTACAAACTGTAGAAGTTTCTTGGGAAAAGCAGTAAAACGTCTTGGGGATTCTTTGGCAGCACCAAGCCCCAAGATGCAGTACTCGAACTGACCTTTCGCTCGAATTTCATTTTGTTTTGATTTCAAATTGTTCTTTCATTGCATACAGATGCGAAATCTACGTGCAAGTGAAATTTAATTTCTTCCCCAAGGAGCAATTCATTATAACAGAATAATTGCATTTTTAATTGCAGCTTTAACAACCCCGAATAAATAATTTTTAATTTTGACTCTCTTACGTTCTTTCAAGTACACTTTAACGTACGAAACAGTACGTTAAAAATTCTTAAATCGAAATTCTCAAGTACGATAAGAAAAAGCCGCTTTAGAACGATGTAAAAAGTTTCTCTGGCAAAGGGAGAGGATAAGCCACAAGCCTTCAACTGTCAAAAGGCTCGTATAAGTAACGTTGTAAGAAATATTTAATCAAGCTTTTAAGCGATACGTTATATAAAATAGGAAGCGCGCGTTGAACATTTCAATATTTGATTGCAACTTTACACTGTGAGGCTCTTTCTAAATTATTAATTTCAGAAAGGAAAAATTAGTTTCCCTAACTGAATAAAAATAATGTAAATAAAATTATTTTCATATTACGTTTTATATAAACAATAAAATGTAAATGTTTATTTAGACATGTTTAAATTTTAAACATTTAACATTTAAATTTTATTTAAAATGTTAAATATTTAAAACATTATTATTTAATATATAATCATTTTATTTCGTGTTTAGTTAGACATGCTGACAGCGAAGATTGTGTTCCAATATTTTATTTAATGCACGAAACTGTCCTGTTTACGATTACTAAAATCCTAAACTGTGCCCATGACAGCACGCAGTCTCCTTTATCTTTTCCGTGTTTCTTGCCAGTCTTCATGGCCAGTATCACGTGTGTTACGAGCACTAAATCTGCACGTATCACACGAATTTTCCGGAGAAAGACTGTTGGTTTTGCGGAAGCGCTATTGTAGATCCTATAATGTTCTCCATTTCCAGGACGAATCCCAGGAGTTCTATAAAGCGTGTAGAACGAGTGCTCGAATTTTCTACCGGCTGTTACTTCTTGAACAACGTTTACCGCTTACGAGCGTCTTCTCGCGCCGCCGCTCGTCTTTTTGCGATCAATGCTAATTAATACTACAGCCAAGTTCCGTAAACTCGGTGCTTTTAGGGTCAATCACGAAATTAGAAATTTTTACCTACATATTTCTTGCCGTTCTACCCTGATTAATGACGGAGATCGCTATAATCTGCAATATTATCCCTTAATTATATCGTAACACGCAAATTTGGCGTGGTGACTCGCTTAAAAATGGAATTCTTCGATCGGCCCGGCCGCGAACGCTCCGCCCTCCATTCACGTCCCGTTAATAGCGACCGCACTTGAAATTGCATACACGTCGCCAGTTTAAATCCCGGATGTTAGTGGCGTAGTGACGGCACCCGGTCGATCTCCCATAATCGGGCTGTTTTTATTCCGTCCTAGCCATTGATCGTGCGCGGCTCCCATTCTTCCATCCATTCGTCGATCGACACCTATCACGCGATCCTTTTTCCATTCCTGATCCTACCTAATCATCTGCGTCATTCTCCACGAACGACTGCTTATTTGCAAGGGTGTGGCACACCCCGGTGTACCACCGTTTCTTCATTGAGTTCCTGGGCGCGGTAAAGACTTGAATGAACACCTTTAACTTCGTCATCCCACGTAACGATCTTTGGATAAATTAGCGTTTCTTAAGTACGCATGGTATTGCCGAATGTACACGATTTCGTATATATTTCAAGATTTTATTCAGTAGCGACAGTGTTGCGCTTAGATAACTTAAAATTTATCTAGATAAAGATAAGATAAGTTACGTGTAAATGTATCTTAGATAAGATAAAGATGATTTAATTTTAATTTATCTAGATAAAAGATAAGAAATATATAGTTTTATCTAGATGATTTTCAGATAATATCATTATTGAGCAAAAAACAATTTACGATATGAAATATGTTCATATTTTTATTTCTAAATCAATATTTTTAAAAAACAAAAGTTCTTCAAATAATTATACTAACAAAAAATATTTCTCGTTAAATTTGAATCAATATGCAAATAAAACTCAAAATTAAAAATAGGAGAAATATATAACATAAATATAATTCACATTACATAATGACTGACAAAATATCTTGTAAGTTTTTGAATTTATAGTTTTGAGGCAATTTTTATATTGTACTATTGTTGATCTGAACTGCTTTTCGATATATATTGCCAGTACTAAAAATCTATAGTTCACATTACGTACTTATCTATAGATTTTCAGTACAGGCAATAAATTTTGCAATTCTTGAAAAAATCTGTTATGATAAATGGTAATTTGAAGGCTGAGGCTAAACACAATACTTCATTCTCGTTATTCGCATTATCTTAGATAATTTAAAAAAGATAACATTTATTTTATCTAAGATAAAGATGAAGATCTTATCTTTATCTAGATTATTATAATGTATACATTATAATAATCTAGATAAAGATAAGATGAAGTTATTTCTTTATCTAGATGATTATCTAGATAATTTTATATAGATAACGTCAAACACTGAGTAGCGACATATTTTATTTCTGACACAAATCCTGACGGAAATTTTATCTCTTCGCTTCAAATAAACACGCACGCACACTTTCTCGTCTAACAATGACGGCTCAAACGGCTTTTCTCGCGACTTTGAGTGAATCGAGAATATTTGCATCATTAGCCCTGGCTTAAATTTTAGACGTACGGTTAATAAGTTCGTGTGAGAAATCTCTAATATCCGAGAAAAGCTATATCGAGAGAGGAAAACCATAATTTACGAAGCGGATCGCGCGCTCGCTGGAGGACGAGAGGATAGAATCCTCATAGAATCCTTCAATACACAAGAACTTCAAAGCTTCAGAGACCGAATGCTGCTCGCAGGTACTCGGAGGGACGATTCATCGGCGAGACTTGAAAAGAACGTGGAAAAGGAACGACCTACTTTCATCTCCCACGAAGACCGCGATCCTTTTTTTTTTCTTGTCACGAGTCGAGGGACAGGTTCGTAAGTTAAGGACAAAGAGCGAACGCGTTCTCTATCTTTCTTCATGCAAAAGATCGGATCTTTCCACCACACTAATACTTTTCGCAAACACGCAGATCCCGTTAATGGTTATGTATATTTGCCGATTGTGGGGTCTTTTCTCCAAATATTCGAGAATTCGATGGATTCTCGAAGCTGTTCGACAGCTATAAGTAGCTGCGACCTTTCGAGGCTGCGGAATATCGAAAGTTCGCCAAGTTCATTATATCCCGAACTTCGCGGCGTATTGCGGCTCGGCTACTCGGTACGTATACTTTTCAGTAATCGATAGTTCGAAAGTACCGGAAGCCTCTACCTCAATATACGCGCACTGCAATTTGGATCACACCGGCAGGTTTATATACATTAAATTCGCGTATTATGAAAATAGTTTCGTACAGAAAAGAAAGAATTACAGAACAGTTTCATTACATAATTGTTGCGTGCCATTTTCCAAGATTGAACATGTAAACAGTTCGGTTAACAAACATTAATTAAAAATCAAATAGGGTAAAGTCGGTATATACGCTGCAGCTATTGACAACTTAATTTATCAAGTATTATTTACTATGTTTAAGGAAAATAAATTATACCAATGAAAACTTCATACTGTTTATTATTACAAAAAAATTGTAAATATGAAATATTTCTTTTCTTATACTTGAAGAAGAAACTTTAAAAAACTTTGCATTTTTGTCGTATAAAAAAGTGGTGGGATTTACGAGTACTCATGTGTAAGATATACGTCGATAATTTACAAATAACATTTACAAATATGAAATATTTACAAATATAAAATAACATAATGACTTCCAAATATGTTTACAAAGTTTATTAGGGAATAAGAACAACAAATAAATATATACATACAGTAATAATAATGCAATATTGAAGAAATTAATATGCACTGACGTTAACAAAGTGCAGATATGTGCACATTGTGTTCTCAACATAGGGACAAGTGCTGCTTTCCAATCACGCAGCGTCTGTATTACGGCATAAATCCCACTCGTTGAAAATGCCGTATATCCTAAACAAGTGGGATATACAAGATATCAAACTAAATAAAGAATACAAGGGCTATGCACTTGTATCTTGTTTGTATTACAGCCTTTACTTTATCGCTCTACATTTACGTACCATGAAATAATCATTACGCCTTTTACACAGTAATCATTTCCCACAGTAATCATTTTACGTAGATCGTAATACACGATCGCGCTACTTCTACATGACAAAATCAATTCAACTCACGATATTTTTGTTAATATTAACAATAAAGAACTGAAATCACAACACAATACTAATACAGCATGAAGGCACATAACAGAGTGGCTGTGAGCAAACTATCCTTATTCCTTTTATTTTTTCTGACTTCTGCGGTGTACATCCCAGCGCGGTGTAAATACCGACTTTACCGTATTTTTAAGTATGTATTTTCATTATGTGCAATTACAGCTAAATATAGCGTCAAATTCACAACGCTAAATATAGCTTCAAAACTTGCACTTTACGAAACTATTAAAAAGACATTACTAAAAGATATATTAGAAGCAAAAAGTTGAATTGCATTATATGATCCTCTACAGCCTGTTAAAGTCAAGCGATGTTTAATTCAAGAGAGTCACTTGAACTCTCTTCAGTTAATTTTAAATAACGTTTATGGCAACGGTACTTTCGCAAACTCATCTTCTTTAATGAGAAACAAAAAGAGAAATGCCTTATGTCACTGTCCCACCCAACGATTCATACCTTTCTGCTCCAAATCAGGAGGAATAAAAAATTCAAGCGCGCGTGAAGGCTAGTGTTTTACCAGTGGGATTTTTAAGCGGGTCACTCGTGGCATAAAAAGGGTGACGAAAGGAGACGGAGTCGCATTAGCCGATCAGCTTTATAGTTTACAAGCATGATGAGAACAACTTTGACCTGGATCGCCGGCATTCACCATGCATAACTACCATTGACCGTTCTCTCTCTCTCTCTCTCTCTCTCTCTCTCTCACATCTCTCCTCCCCCTTCAACCCCTTCATATCGTAAGTTTGCACACCGTCAGTTTGCACTGTGTCTGCGCCGCGTGTCGTGCATCCCCGAAGCCACTAACGCGGCCCTGCATATGCACCAACGTGTCGCGTAATCCGCGATAGAACCGTGCGCACGGTATGCACGTCGGCGATCTCCTCCCCGTCGTCAACGTTGTCGCCAATAAATCCGCATAGATCCATAGATTGCGCGGGGATTAATCTCCCCCCCCCCCCNCGGATGGCCGACGGAACCCTCTGGTCCCCGGTATAAATAAATCGATCACGTAATGCTACAAGTCGGTCATGTTTTTAAAGCAGTCAAGGTGATGTATATATCACCCAGCTGTCCCTTTTCGTCGGAACGACCCCGTGCTTCTCTCTCTTCTCGAGGCTAGTGTACATCTACTATTCACTTAATCATGCAACCTGCACTGCAAATTATACAGCCGTTGACCTACATATCGCCAGGTATAACATGCCAATTCCGTTCCGATGCGTTCGCGTGAAAACGCGGGAGTTTGTTTAGCGTCAAGGACGCACGCGCACAAAGTATGATTTATCTTTCGTTTATTATAAAAATGGTTCACGCTGATATTTTCTGTAGAGACCATGGAACTGTAATACTTTCATTATCTTTGTACTTAAAAAAAATTAGAAACTTAATCTTATAAATTTTTATATTTCTTTCTCTCTTTAAAATTAAAATTACAGTGATATAAATACAAATTATGCAAACACTACAATTGATATTTTTATATCCTGGAGGAATAAAAAATTATATATCTCGATAAAATTTCATTTTCATCTCTTTATCGTCCGCAGTTATCGATAAAATATTCGAGATTTTATTTGTATACGGCATTCATTTTCACGTTTAACAATAGTAATAATATTCCGTATGCATTGGAACAAAAGTGAAATTATTCACGACGGAAGGAAACCGCGGTCGCGGAAATCATGTAAACTCCGCGCTTCGTCGGTATCGGCGCTCTTTGTTTGCCTCGCTGAAGTGGTGCTTACGCGAGATCGACGCCGAAGATTGTCATTCACGAGCACGGGGCGCCAAATATCGATTTCAGATTTCATACTGTCGCGTAACTTCGATGTCGCGTGCCCTACTTTTTTAGAGGGCCATCCAGAACCATCAATCGATTGTACATGAATTATCGATCGCTGACTCGAAAATTGAAAAAAATATATAACGCGATGCGAACGTAAAACGAACTTGAAATTTTATTATAATCGTTACGTATATCCTTTTATTCGATATTTTATACCGCCTAACGTTATGCTTACGGACCGTTACCGTATGTGTTTTCCAACTCGAAAACCACCGTCAGTATTCTTATTTCATCATATTACATCACCACATTACACCAGTTATTTCAGTATTCGAAGACAGAAATTAGAAATTAAATTCTGAAATATTATACGACTGTATAGAACGAAATGTAATATTAAACGCGGACTATTTAATCTAGATTTTGAATTAGTGCTTTGCTGACCTGGAAGCATGATATTACTACGTGTATATAAACTAAAATTAGGGGTTCGAAGCACTGCGGTAGATCATAATTAGCAATTTCTTCGCGTACAAAATCCGTTGGTCGAGTATCTCTCAAATTCTGTTTCGCCAAATTATTTCGTAATATGTACATATCAAGTACTCCAGGAATTAATTAATACTACGTCGTAATCATGATTTTTTGCTGGTGGTCTCAGCGTATGTTTAAACATTTCATTATTACGTCAGAATATTAATGTATTCATAGAGTCGCTTCAGCTGATATTTCATAACGATAAAAAAATCCCGTGTTCAAAATCATAATTAAAGTTCCGGAATGTTATATACGACATTCAGAAATACTGTGCAAATATCACGTCTCTCTTTCTCCTTCGAGTGCGTGTAATTAAAAAAAATTTTTTTCCGCTATAGCGGACTATCGTTGGAAATATCGGATGGAATTTTGTAATTTAATATTCGTCACGAATCGAGAGCGACATCACAAATTTTTACAAAACGGGACGGTTGCTCCACATCCCGCGAATCTTCAACGTTTTATCTCGGCACCGCCGCGCCGGCCGATAATCTCTCTCAGCAAAGTGATTTTCCACGTCCCGGCGCTTTTCGCGATTCTTTTTCCATGTCGCGGTACACAGAGAAAAAAGTATATGGTATTTGAGACTATAATTGCATAGTTAAAAA
Source organism: Solenopsis fugax (assembly GCA_003595255.1). NCBI lineage: Eukaryota > Metazoa > Arthropoda > Insecta > Hymenoptera > Formicidae > Solenopsis > Solenopsis fugax. The sequence goes on from QKQZ01013090.1 coordinate 9,996, forward strand.
ATTATAGTT
>QKQZ01013092.1:327-10587 GCA_003595255.1 Solenopsis fugax
CTCTCTCTCCCACTCTTCCTCATATTCACTCATTCCTACATTTTCTCCACCCTCTACTTCCTCTTCCTCTCTTCTATCCTGTTCTCTATCCCCCTTGGTCCTATTTATCTCATACTCCTCTTTTTCTACCTTTTTCATTCATCCTTCTCCCTCTCACTTCTTTCCCAAAATTCTACCTACCACCTCCTGCCAGCTCTTTCCTTCTGTCCCCCAATCTCTACATCTCTCCCACACATTTTCCCACGTCTCTTCCTCATATCCTCATAGTCTACATGTTCTCTTATCCCCCCCCTCCCAGTATACACCTTTCTTCATTTCATTTTCAATCTATACCTTATTCTCTTCCATCTGCTTTCTCCCCATTCCTTCATTAGATATTCCGGGATTCCATCTGCCATAACTGCTCCATACCATCTGCAATATCTCGACTCTTTTATCTTCTGTGCTCTTCCTTCCCGCTGTATCTCTCTATCCTTTTTTATCATCTCCCCAAACCACATGTCTCCATCCATCCTTCTTCTCTCAACCTCTCTCACATCCCATTCCCTGTCCTCGAAGAATTTCCTTCTTTCTTCCTCCCATTCTGACCCAGCTTTCCCATCCGTGCGTCTCTTTTCATTTCCTCTCTTTATTTCCTCCCAACATAACCTTGTCCATTCAATATAGGAATCGAGACTCGTGAAATTGTCAATAACGAAATAAAAAGCGGCAAATACGAGTCAAGCGCGGTTAACAGTGCGCAGAAAATAATAACTACAACCTGCCGCTGATGTTGAAGTAATGAGCTTCCTTGTCAAGAAAATGTTACTAATTTACACGGGTTGTTGAGCCTGAAAATATTGAACATGGCTAAAGCTGTAAAGTAGAATATAACGAGCCATGATTTAAATGAAAAGGTCTTGTAAAAGTAGCATAACTCACCTTAGCAATTGTCAATTCTTTACAATGTATTCCGGCGCAAAAGAGTGTACCACGTGCCATCAAATAAATAAAATAATAATGACGAAATAAATATACAAGTTAAATTAAAACTTAGAACGATCGTTGGGCACGTCTTGTAAGCACGATAGTCACAATTACAGTGAGGAATGGAATAGATGCTGCAGGTCAAACCGATATACAGAAGTATTAAAGTTCATGTGAAATATAACTTGTAGTTATTATTCTCTGCGCACTGTCAACCGCGCTTGACTCGTATTTGCCGCTTTTTCTTTTGTTATTGACTTATCCATTCATTTCCCTTTCCCTCCTATCTTTTTCCAAATCTCCATGCTCTTCTTCCTGCTTTCTCTCAGCTTGTTTCTCTTAATTTCCTCCCTAACTAAATATCCCAGTGTTTTATTATCTAAACCAAATACCCATCTTAAATATCTCTCTTCTAGTCTTTCCATTCCTTCTCTTTCCTTCCATCCCCAGATTTCCACCCCATAACTCATCACCGTCCATACTAGCCTATCAAATAACCAGACTCTTCTATTCCAGTCCTTTCCAAATCTTTTTTTCCCGATTCTCCACACTTGCCCCATTATCACGGCCGCCTTCTTAATTCTTTCTCTCACTTGAGCCTCTTGTCCCCCATTTCTCTGCAGCTTGTATCCCAAGTATGTGACCCCTCCTTTACTTCTTCTATTTTCTTCCCTTTCCACCTCCAATCTCTTTCCTAGTCTTTCCCCTCCTTTTTTAAATCTCATTATCTTTGTTTTATCCACATTCAAGTCCAGCTTTTTCTTCTCCAGGTACTCCTTCAGTCTTCCAATCATGCTTCTCATCCCCTCCTCCTCCTCGGCAAGTAACACTATGTCGTCCGTATGCCAGTATGTATACCCTTCTGTCTCCTATCTTAATCCCTCTCCATTACCTCTTCCAAATCCGCTATCACTATACTGAACAGCATCGGACTCAACGGACACCCCTACCTTACTCCTCTTGCCGTCCAAAAGCTATCTCCCATCTCCTCCTACTCTCACTCTGCTCTTTGTCTCTTTTAAAAATTCTCTGACCCTTTCTATCAGCCCCTCTCTTATCCCTCTTTCTCTCATCGCCATGTACAAGATACCTCTGTCCACTGAGTCAAACGCCGCTTTCAAATCCACGAACAACGCCACCGCTTTTTTCTTGTTTCCCAATTGTCTGTTTATCATGTAGTTCACCACGTATATGTTGTCCATCGTGCCTATACCCTTTCTAAATCCCGTTTGATTCTGTGGAATCACTTTTTTCTCCTCACTCTATTCTTAATCTTTCCGCTAACACCATTAGATAGACTTTATACAAAGCTATCAGTGATGCATCTCTGTATTCTTCTACCTTCTTTCCTTCTCCTTTCTTTACTATCGGGATTATCACCCCTTCTTTCCATTCATCCAGCCATCCTTCCCCTTTCCAAACTCTGTTACAAAAATCTATTGTTCATTCCATTCTTCTCTCCTGTATTTCCATACCTCTCCTGGTATTCCGTCCACTCCTGCTGCTTTCCCGTCCTTAATCTTGTTTATCGCTTCCCTAATTTCCTTCCTATTTAATTCTTTTTCTTCTCCTTTTCTTCCTTTTCCATCTCCTTCTCTTACTCTATGCTTCACTCCTCCTAATAATCTTATAAAATGCTCCTTCCATTCTTTTTCCTTTATTCTCTCATCTATTATTTTCCATTTCTTCCTCCCCTTATTCACAATCTCCCATACCTCTTTTCCCCTCTTTGCTTGTTTTGCTTCTTTCATCTATCTCTCTGTCTTCTTTTGTTCACATAATTCTCCATATTCTTTTTTCTTTTCTCTATATCTTTCCTTCTCTCTATTAGTCCATCTCAATTTTCTTAGCTTCTCTTTTACTTCCTGTTTCTTATTCCTACATTCTTCATCCCACCATCCTACTTCTCTCTTCTTAGCTTTTTTCTGCTCCTCTTCTACTTCCCTTAATGCCTTATTTATATCCATTTCCACTTCTCTCCAATCTTCGTCTATTTCCTTTTTTTCCCTCCTGTCTATCGTTAATTTTTCTCTAAACTTTTCCTTCACTATCCCATATTACTTTACCCATTCCTTGCTTATTACCTTTCTTCCTTCTTCTCTGTGTCTCCCCCTCCACCCATATTTCCAAAAGGTGATGGTCTGAGTCCAATTTTTTCCAATTCTCATTTTTCTTATTCTCTCTCTTGTTTCCTCATCTCCTATTACATAATCTATCACCGTGCTTCGTCTACTTCCCATGAACATAAATTCCCCCCCTTCATCTCCTATTATGTTACTGTTACGTATACTCCATCCCCCATCCTCAATCACCTTCACTAGTTTCCTCCCTTCTCTATTTATCTGTCTGTCTTTTGACTTCCTACTTTTCCTCTCTCTTGACCTATACTCCTCTTTTTCTTGCTCCTCCCTCTCTTCCTGTCCTTGCATTAAAGTCACCTTCTATTAAAACTTTATCTCCCTCCCTTTTTTCTTCCATCCATTTTGCCATATTTCTTAAGTATCTCTCCATGTTCTCATTCACATACACTCCAATTCTCCATCTTTCCTTCCCCACTCTCACTGTTCCCTCTATTATTCCCTCCTCTTAATATCCTCCTTCTCCTTACATATGCCCATTATCATACCTCGCTCTTCCCTTTTTATTTCTTCTTATCGCCCTTGAGTGCCCCATATGTATCCTCTTGACAAGAATCTTTTTATCTTGTTCTATCTTTTTTCCTCCACCCATGTCTCTGATAGCATATGTCCCAACTCTCTAGTCCTTTCCAAAATTCTTTATCCTTATTCTTCAGCCCCGCTACATTTCAGAACAGCACCTTCCATCCTTCCCCCCTCTCCTCTTCCTCATCCTCCCTCGCTCCTTCCATCTCACTCTCATAACCCCTCACTTTCCTTCCCCTGTACTCCTTGTACTCCTTTTGTACTTCTTCGCTCATTCACCAGCATCTCCCTCTCTTCATCCCACCTCCACCATTGCCCTTCTATCTTTATTCTTCCTCCCTTAATCCACACCTTTCTCCCCTCTGCCACTTCTTTCTTTGCTATCTCTCCCATTGTCCATCTTTTTTCTCCCTCCATGTTAAATCCTCCGAAATTCTCTCTCTTCTTCCCTTCAGTTTTTTCTTATTCGCCATTACTTCCCATTTCTGCTCTTCATTCTCTAGCTTAACTAATAGCATTTCTCCCCTTCCTTTTTCTATTCCCTCTCCTATTTTCTATAATCTCTTTCACCTCCGCTCTAACAACTATTGCCTCCAGGATCTCCTCTACCACCTCCTTTCTTTTTCCATCCCTAGTCTCTACTCCTTTTATTACTACATTCCTTCTTCTCTTCTCTTTCTCTTTGCTTTCCAAGCTTTTTTCTATTCTCTTTACCTTTTCTATTAACTCCTTTCCCTCTCTCTCTCACTCTACCTCGGTCCCCTCCACCTCCTGATTCATTTTTTGCTCGACTATTCTGATCCTCAATGTTTCCATGTCTTTTTTAATCTCTTCCTTTTCTTTTTCCCATTCTCTCCTCTGTTTTTTATATTCCCCTCTCATTTCCTCCATCATTTCTATCATTCTCTTTTCCTGATTCTTAAAATCCTCCCTAAACTCCTCTATCATGCTCTTAAATTTTCCCACCATCTCTCATCCACTTCTCTAATCCCTCTCTCTCTCTCTTCTTCTGTCTTCTTGATCGGTGACCTCTCTGTCATTTTGCTCCTTTTAAAAATTTCCTCTTCCCCTCCCCGCTTTTTTCCAACTCCTCTCTCTTTCTTTTCCACATTTCCTCTAAACATCCTATATTATCCCGTCTCTCTTTCCCTTTTCTTCCCTCTAACAATCTATGCTTTTCTCCATTTTGTCCAATTTCACTACCTGTCGTCTTCTCTATTCTTTCTAACTAAAAGTCTCTAGCACCGCGCTCGGCGCGCCTTTCTTGCGCCTTACCTGTTTCTCATCTACACTACCGTGTGCTCACTGCTCCTATGTCCCGTCTAACCACTTTCTATACAACTGATTTGCCGTGCCTATCTCCACTGTCACTGCACCCTAATCTTCCCTAATTCCTCCCCTTCCCGTCTCCCCTCCCTTCGCCCTTTATGTCCCTTTTACTCTCTCTCACTCTCTCTCTCACACTCACTCTCACTCACCACTACCTCCCCTCAATTTACTTTAACAATCCAAATTTGTCCACTACTCTCACGCTCACGTGTCTCTCGCGTTCGCACCGGAAGCGGAAGCCCACATTGTTTTTACATCTAATTGCATTTACAAATTAAAAATTCTTCTCAATTAAAATATAGACATTAATGTACCTCATAGTGATTGACTTTATACCGAGAATGTTTTTATATCTTTTTTATCTAATCTTAGTCCAACATAGCATCTAGAGCTGTCAATGAGTGCCAATGTTTGCTTTATACAAATATTTGCCAGTCTTTTTCTACAAAATGAGATTACTGTAAGGTGTAAATTACACGCAAAAACAACGTAGATTTTCCGAAATTTGGCTTAGAAATCTAATATAAAAGATTTGCGTGCCTGAAAATTTGTGCATGCAACAAAAATGAATCATGATAAATAGAGCGATTATTGTGTAACAGAACTTGCATTAGATTGCGTTAAAGTCGTATAACAAGGACAGATGATATATTCATGAGTGCGTTGGATAAAGAGCACTAGCCTTTTTTTTACATGGGGAAATCCATCATGGATACCCTTCCCTCTCGGGGAAGAGGGGAAGATTATGTCGGACTCCTACCGACTAAAACCCCATGGTGGTCCTCCTGTCCGGATGAGGGGGACGCCCCGGGATCGCAAGCATTTCAACCAACGGGCGCCCCCCAAAGAGCACTAGCCTGGCCTTCCTCGCTATTCCTCTTACCCTTCGCAACCGCGTGCTCGTTCCAAAAAAGAATCCGTAATATCGACGTCGAGTGAGTTCAGCCGTCACTTCAATATCTCCTTAAGTCTGGAAAAATAATTCGGCGCGCAGTTTGAGGAATCTTGTAAATGTTTGTAAATGCACATAGAAAAATGTTGAGCTAAGAAACTAAGAACTGCTTTCAACCGGTATGCCGTTTCTCGTTAATTTAATTTGTTGTTACACTTCCCGTTCATATTAGGATTATTTATATTAAAAAAATGAAATTTTACTGTATCATTTTTGTATAAGACTATGAGATGTTCATATATTATTCAATTCTCTCTAAATACAATTCTCTTAAAATATTATGTTACTAATGAAAATATGGCAACATTATATTTTAATCATTATTATAAACAATTCTTTTTCAATTTTCTGACATCAATATTTATTGATACTATAAAAAAATATTTTAAAATAACAAATTATTATTTTTATTGCTTAAATTTTGAAGAAGGTGATACCAAAAGTTCCTGTGTGCTAAAAGATAAATATATAGTACATAAATGAAAAGTGGTTTCCCTTTACTTTTTTAAACTAGAGAACCTCTTTAAATATTGAGATTTTGCTGATATAATATGGTAATAATAAAAATTAAAATTGAGTCATTATCTTTTATAAGAAATATATAAAATAATGTGCAACAAATTTATTATTAAGCATTATTTTACATCTTTCACATTATTTTATAAAAATGAATAACAATGTAATATTTCTATCATTATTAATTGTGCTATTTTAAAATATTTTATGTTTAAATATAAAAATGTTCTAAATAAAGTACAATTGGAAATTAATATAAAACAAACATGATACAATGACGAACTATAACTTCAATGCCAGAAATATTTTCTAAACAGGCATTGACGCAAGAGCTTATCAAAACAATCCGAGACATAATCAGCATGAATCCCTTATATCGCGAATCTCTGCAACAAATGCTGCATCAAGGACAAAGAGTTGTGGATAATCCGGTTTACCTCAGTGATTTAGGTGCCGCTTTAACTGGAGCAGACGCACAGGAATTACAACAAGTTTTAGAAGAAATGGATGTAAGTGCATCGTTGTTATTTCTACGAATTTCCATATGCATGGAAAATATTAAAAAAATATTTTACCTGTAGATTCTAAAAAGATTGAGACTATCGCTTGCGCTTTTGAAAAAAGAATATGAATTAAGTAAATTGCAACAGAAAATTGGTAGAGAAGTTGAGGAAAAAGTAAAACAGCAGCACAGAAAATATATTCTTCACGAACAATTGAAAGTTATTAAGAAAGAATTAGGATTGGAGAAGGATGACAAGGACGCGATAGAAGAAAAGTACAGGGAAAGGATAAGACAAAAGACAGTTCCTAAACCGGTCATGGATGTGTTAGAAGAGGAGTTGAATAAACTTTCCTTTTTAGAAAGTCACAGTAGTGAATTCAAGTGTGTATCAAATATTATGATAAATATGTAGGGGAGATCGGGACTATTTGGAACACCGGATTATTCGGAACAATAGAAATATCTTTGTACGGGTACATGTTAAAAATTTACTTTAAATACTGTAAATGAGTCCTAATGTAACAACGCTGCTAACAAAGTTTCGTTGGTGACGGCGTCATATTAAAGTCGTGGCAGTGAAAAATGTGTTTTGCGACAGTCGAATTTCTGACAGACAGCAATTCTTCGATTAAGTAAAAAAAAATTCTTTTTTAAAACTTTGAATATATCGTGTTAATTGAATGTATTTGAAACTATTTATGTCTACTTTTTGCTGTGTGTCTATTTTTGTAGACCATACGCAATAATGCGCAGAGTTGATGCCGGGGCTATTCGAAACACCGAACGTCGAATCGTCGTTCAAACGATTTTTTCTTTTATATTCGCGTTCTTTGTACCAAAGTACACAATTTAGTACTCAACAGGTGTAATTACACGAAATACGAATAGTCCTTGACTTGTTCCGAAAACGCTGAAGCAATAAAATTCTCTAGTGTTTTTTTTTATTTTCTAGAACTTTTCTTAATAATACTATATATCCTTTTCTTAATAAAATAAAGTCTTAAAAACAGTTTTTTTACATTCTTTGTTTTAAAACACAAATATCCGAATAATCCTGGACTTGTTTCGAATTTCTCCGGGCTCGGGGCTATTCGACATTTTCTTATGTAGTTCAAAACAAGTACAATTCCATGTTTTATCTATAACGACATTATGAAGGGTAAGGTTGAACCTTTCAAACCGTCCAACATATATTTTTTTTTTTATGAATATAGGACTGAGGAGACGCAAAAGAAAAAAAAAGTGTTCCAAATAGCCCTAGTCTCCCCTATATCTATTATGTAATGATATATATAAATTTCACATGAATTTTGTATGCTTAGTGTTACAAGAAATTATCTCGACTGGCTTACGTCTATGCCGTGGGGTGTGACAAGTGCAGAGAACTTAAATCTTCAAGATGCCGTCAAAATTTTGGATGAGGATCACTATGGGATGGACGATATAAAGAAAAGAATACTTGGTATACACATAAATGCGTACATATACACAAAGAGAATTTTTTCTTAAAATTTAGCCTCAAAATCATACTACAATTTAAAAATAATCATGGAACAATTTTATTATACTTTTAGTAAAATTAGAAAAATTTAACTAAGCTATTTTATATATTTTGATTGTATTGTAAAATAGTTTGATTAAATTTTACTAAAATTATAATAAAGTTTTTCCAAGTTTGTGTTGTATCATGATTTTGAGAATAAATTCTAAGAAAAAGTTTCCTGTAGATATTATTTACATAATAATAAGAAGATATTATTTATATAATAATAGAAAGAAGAAGAAAGAGAATTTCGACTTTCTCGATCTGCATAATTCTGCATCTCACAAGTTTGATATTTATTAGACTTGTTTTTAAATTTGCGGATGTATATAATCTTTCTATAAGGACTACGGATAGTTGATGCACTCATTGTTTAAATTGGAAACTTATTTTAGTACAGTTGACTTTCCATGAGAAAAAAAGAGATTCATTCTTGGATGTTATAACTTATATCTCATAATCAATATGAATACATACAATCTTTGTGGAACGAGAGAACGTTAGGATTAATAGAAATCTTAAAATTTAATGTCAATATTTATTGCACTGAAGAAAATCCAAACCGAGGCTCAAAACATATGCGTTTTCATTAATCTTAACAATTGTTGCGAGGATGATTATGTGATACCGCATTTAATATTTAATAAACTCAGTTTCGCAATAACAATCGCGTGTAGCTCTTGTGACAATTTCTATCTCTTTTCTCAATTCATTATTTAGAATTAGAGAGATATTAGACCGTTAATGTATAAATACAAATTGAACTGAAAAGCCTTCTACGGTCATAGCTAGATCTTATTGCTTCATATTTACTTGTGTGATTTTATATACATTTTTCAAATTCACCCGACTGCGCGCCGAATTGTTTTTCCGGTCATAACACAGCTGTAAGACGAATAAGAATAAGTAATATCACATTAATTAAATTGAAATTAATTTAATAACGATTGATGCCGACTTGCATCCAAATATCAAACCCATTCCCCCCTGAAAAAACTGTAAAGAATTTATTGCGAAAAATATCACCTCAGCCAGGATTCGAACCTGAAACCTCCCGAATCTCCGGTACGGGCATCTTACCACCTCGACCACTGAGGTGATCTTTTTCAAAGTACCGGAGATTCGGGAGGTTCCAGGTTCGAACCCTGGCTGAGGTGATATTTTTCGCAATAAATTCTTTACAGGGGGAATGGGTTTGATATTTGGATGCAAGTCGGCATCAATCGTTATTAAATTGATTTCAATTTAATTAATGTGATATTACTTATTCTTATTCGTCTTACAGCTGTGTTATGACCGGAAAAACAATTCGGCGCGCAGTCGGGTGAATTTGAAAAATGTATATAAAATCACACAAGTAAATATGAAGCAATAAGATCTGGCTATGACCGTAGAAGGCTTTTCAATTTGTCATTATTTAGAATCTAAATACTTTATAAAAATCTAGACTCGTGAAATTGTCAAAACAAGAGAGATACGGCAAATGCGAGTCAAGCGCGGTTAACGGTGCGCAGTGAGTAAACAACAAAAAGTAATATGTTACATTAACTTTAACCCTTAAACACGTAAGTGGGTCAGAGAGACCCTGTATGAAGCTTCGAACGCTTACTGTGTAAAGATGGAAGAAAATAGGAGGTTTAGATTAGAAGGTAGGGAAAGTTTGAAATCTCCTCTTTTGATTGATATGGTTGATCAACTTTATTGGACAACTAGAATTCGAACGGAACGGCAGCAAAGTTTTGTTAGGGTCTGTGGGACTAACATAATGCTTGAGTAAAACTTTTTT
>QKQZ01013095.1:0-11684 GCA_003595255.1 Solenopsis fugax
TGGTAACACAAGAAAATTTTAACATATGGACCCATATGTACGCACAATTTTTTACTGTGTAATCAGACATAATTTGCTTACGTGAAGAGAAAAATTTTCTCCATGTAAGCAAATTATCTAAGACACCCATTCGGGAGGTCCCAAGTTCGAACCCTAGCTGAGATGATATTTTTCGCAATAAATTTTTTACAGTTTTTTTCAGGGGGGAAAAGGGTTATTATTTAGATGCATGCTAGCATCAATCATTATTAAATTGAATTCAATTTAATATAACGTGATATTACTTATTCTTATTCATTAGATCTGTGTTATGTCTGAAAAAACAATTCGGCGCGCAGTTTCGTGAATTTGAATAAAATCACGCAAATAAAAACTAAGCACTAAGATCTAGCTTCGACCGTAGAAAGGCATTATCGTTAAGTTGTATTTAAGCAAATTATGTCTGTTTAAGATTATAAATTCTTCCAAGAAGATTTTATATTCTTGCTTATATATGAAACAATGAATTGTTGATTTAATATTAATTTTTTTTCTGTGTACACTGAGAGAAATCGTTTGGTAGAATAATGATCAAATAAATTTTATAGTTACTGGCAAAAACTTAGTTACATTTAACAAAACTTTTTGTAATTTGTTGTATGAAAATAATTATTCGGTTAAGGCTACAAATTGTTTGATCAAAACAACTATATATTTAGTAACTATCACTATAAAATTCATTTGATCATTATTCAACCAAACTTTGGTTGATTTTTCCAAACATTTCTCTCAGTGTACGACGTACGTACACGCAATGAAATTAAAAGTATCATCCCTTTCTCTCTTTCAATTTCACGGTAACAATAGTCTCACAAGTTGGACGTTAATTATCCAAGGTTGAGAAATGTTAAAACGAGATACAGTCAAAACGTTTGTAAAACGGAACGAGATAAGAGAAACTGTAAAAAGAAATATTTAATTTTTTAGCATCTATCATTATATTTCTAGACGTAAATCTTTCTTTATACACTCTCTTTCGGATATATAATATTCATCTTCCCATTAAGCGAAACATCTAGTTTCACTACGGGATTGTATTTCTTTCCAGAATTTTTCCCGCAAAAATGATTGGGAACTCAGTCGCACCTCGAACAAGTCTCGGGGACAATCGCAGCTCAGCTCATTTATCTATTATTAAAAGTTTTTAACTACCGGCGTCGAGCGGCGACTGCAGACCACGTTAAGGCGGCGAGGACGAGAAAGGCGGAAAAACGATAAGAAAAGCATAAGAAAAAAAAAAGCCTGCAAAGAGGAGATGAAACTCTTTCACAGGAGTTTCTTCCGAATACAGCGAACAACCGTAAGAATGAGCTCATTCAAATCAGCATTTCTTAACGAGGAAAGTTGCAGTTACTAACGGGGTTTGTGTACACTGCGACAAACAGGATCTCGAGATTACAGAAACTCGACGACCGTAGGCGTGTTTTGTGTAAGCCAAATGAATAGCACACCGCATTATACGTGACAATCCATATTGAAAGTTGAAGAGCGCGAAAAACGCGACAATGTGTAAGAATTGATAAGCGCATCCATGTGCTTATCTTTGGAGCAATGAAAGAATGCACGAATACGCTACTCGATCGACAACACATGTGTCTTTGCAACTATAAGAGAGCTCTTCGACTGAAGTGCCAAAGTACTCGGCCGAGTACCAACGAAAATCGCTTGAAGTTCATCGAGGGAAAGTCTGAGTAGCACCAAGAGAAAGAGAAAAACGGAAGATGTCAGCGAAATTAGAATATCGCTGACATTACGTTGCCACTCTCGAAGTGTGAGCTGATAAAATTTTTCGCGCACGAAGAATGATAAATCAAAACATGTCGAACCCGATGTGTCTGATTTTAATGACTGACGAGCGTCGAAGTAATCGCCCTAATCGATGGTACATTAATAATATTTTATTCAAACGGTATCGTACAAAATAATGACAAAACAGAGTGTGCGGGTATATGTATACGCGTAATACGTAAATCTAGTTAATTTATCGACGCAGATGTGGGTAAGAACGCTGTAAGTTATTTAATCGTGACATTTTGACTAAACGCCCTACTAAAACTAAAAGTGGTTGTACGGAGTAAAGCCGGAAGGTAGTAATCGAACGAACGGAAGGGAATATAGTAACGGCAATAGTACTCCATAACGCTCGACTAAATTTAATAAATAGGCACTTCCGAATTACACGATCGGATTGGTCTATAACTCTTTCCGGTCGCAGCTCCAAATCGCCGATACGTTAACCCCCGTATGTCCCACGAGCGAGAGATAATACGTACTCTTTCACGGAAGTCCGTGGATTTCCGGGGACATATCGACGACGATCTTCGAATCACCTTTGACCGCGCCTCAACTATCGATGGGCCGACGGTGCTACCAGCGCAATGTCCGGATGTCCATGAAACATTTGTTTCGCTGCACTTTTGCGACGGTCGTCCTCTCGTCGAATTAATAAAATCGCGTAGAAAATCACCGTTGTTGTCGACCGTTGTTGTTTGCACCGTGCCGAAATGGATCGGCGTTGGAGCACTCGTGCGTTATTTTGCTCTCTGGTATTTTTCAATTATGTTTACGGACGGCGACGGGTTTCGGACAGAATGAGTGATTAGCGCCAATAGCTTCGACGGTGTAGCCGCGTGATTTCTTAGGTTCTCGATAGACAGAGCTGAATACATTTACTTTATTTGAAAAATCTATGTATAAATTATAAAAGAAACCAAGAAACATTTTCAAATTTAAAATATTTCCTCCAATTTTTTTGTGAAATCTAGTTTGTTATGAATAGACAGAAATAAAAATTCGATTATTTTTTGTCTTAATTTAAAAGAAAAAAAAATACATCTAATTGTATTTTATCTAAATGGAAATAAATTATAACGAAATGTGCGCAACAGTTGATAAAATTATTCCAACAGTCATCTCAAAAATACTTTTAACTCTGTCACTGTCACTAATATTTAATAATATATTCTTGGATCCGTCAAAAATATTTAAATTTTGTCGCTTTCCGTCTGAATAGAAGAATATCTCTGCTCCTGTCCTTTATACCAAGCGGCAAAGATTTATCGGCGTAATCACGCGTACGGTACACGCCGGTGACAACACGATTATTCGTGGCTTCTGATCGGCGACGTACGATCGATTCGGAAATATTATACTTCCGGGACAAGCGGTCGCCGAGCAAACGATCGTCAATGTACGTCATAAATCTATCGAACGATCCGCATGCCGCCGGATTTCGTAATTCATGCTTGAGCCAAACGGGTGCCGAATCGTTAATCAATGCCGAAAAAGAGAACGCGCGTTTCTTTTATCGCTTAAGAATTACGTGCATCAAACGTTATTATCGCAATAGCGTAATAGTATAAAGTATACGCTCCGTTATTTAGTAATGTAGAAAATACTCAGCCGGCAGAGAATGAGAGTAACATTAAGTCAAACCGGAGCGAATCACGTTCAATAAATCAATAAAGAATCGTTGAAATTACCAGCGATTGCGTGGGTTATTCTGAAAGTGACACAGATCCAAGAAATTGCTAAAACAACGATACAGACCGTTCTAATTCTCGAATATAAATGTCAGAGAAAATAAATATATTTAAATAATAGTATCTTATCGAAAGCGTTATACAAATTTATTGATAAAAACTTTTATAACATGTCGCAATAAATGTCAAACTTAAAACATAATGAATTTGTGTTATTTTCAAAGTAACTGATTTAAATTTTTTTTTTTTTCAAGCATTATCGAAGACGCGAAAAAAAGGAGCTAACAAATAAGCTACTTTATGTTTCCGGTCAATCGTGAAAGTCGCGAGAAATCTCAAGATCATTGATACGTTAGCGCGTTACATACGAACGCATTGATCGAGATTACGAATTCGGAATCGAACGTCCGTCAAGAAAACTTGGAGATCACGTGACCCGCCAACCCTCGCCGTCGTTAGTTTCAAGTTCTCCAATCTTCGTCTACACGTTGCTCGACGTGTAACACGAGAACATACTCGACCAATGAACCGATCCCGAACTTCTTTTTACCTTCGGAGCGACAATCGTTCTAGAGAACAAGAACGAAGAAAGCAAAAACTCGTGCTGCAACTTGTCCCGGCTGATCACGCGCGAACTTACGACAAGATCCTTCGTTGGACCCTTTTCGAAGAAGAAGAAGAATCGAAAATTCGCGCACCTGCGAAACTCTGGGTATGAGAGACAGAACCCGATCCCGATGCTCGGGTCCCACTCGACGAGAACTTGGAAAAGTTCGCCACTACATCGAGTCGGGCCGGTATTCCGTCGCGATGGAGCGCGAAGCACCAGCACCGGGCATGTCGAAGATGTAACGCGTACCGGCTGACGACGTTTAACACGACACTTTACGACGAACTTTAACACATCGGCATCCCGAAAACCCCCTTCGGCCACGTTCGCGGTACTGCTGCTGAATGCTGGCTGGTGCTGATGGTGGTGCCGGTGCTACTGCTCCACACCGCGTATATACCGCACGATGAACACGGACACGCGCGCTCAAGCCTGCGCGAGCGCAATGCCGGCGACGATTCCGGCAGTAGGGGGTTGTTTGATGCCTGCCCCTTCGGAGGATACTTTTACCGGCGGCGCGTCTCGTTCGTGCGCAAGAAGGCACGTAAGAATTGGCTGCCGACCCATCTTACGGCACAAGAATCGTCAACAATAAAGAAGATAAGAATATAGCAGGAGGGAGGACCTTATTTACGGGGTTACTTTACGCCTGCGAGAATAACTGTGCGTCGTAATAAAATAAGTGTTATGAAAATACTTACCAGGTTCCAATCAAGAATGGATCGATATCTAGAAAAGTATTTCATAACTCCTAAATTCATTAACATCGAAATTTGTGTTGAGTATTGATTTTTTTTTTTAAATAATATTTAAATCATTTTTATATAATATAAAAAAAGTAATTCTAACAAGAATAAAGAAGATCTAAATAAAAATTGTCAATTAATATAATCGGCGGAGAATATTAATCTTGTCAATGATACATTGACGTTTCCATTATTTGATTAAAACTAAAAGCTTAAAGTTAGATAGACGTTATACCTAATTTGTATATATATATATTTGAAAATTTAATATATTCAGGATATTCGAATATCGACAAATCAAAATTTCCAATGACACTTAAATAACATTACAAATACGCGAGAAGTCCGTCAATCTTTATTAAAGTATCCCGCTTTTATTTAGAACATATTTTATAATTATTTAAATGTTAAATTAAATACGTTTCATTATTTTAAGAAAGCAAACATTCTGTTTTTTATTTATATCAGCATTCATTAAATTCATTTCCTACATATTTATTTTTCACGGTAATCATTCTAATCATAGTTAAATAGAGGAAAATTGAATCAAGAACACGTTGACGGATCGAAGAATAATACGAATTTTCCATTCACGTATGTATACATATACATGCAGATAATATAAGTCCTATCATTAATTATTACCGTAGTTATAATTAAGTCGATAACACTGATAAAGTAATAGTAACCAGATATTAAAAATAATGAAATTTAAATATTCATATTACAATTATTAAGTATAATAAATTGAATTACAAATACCAGTGTTATAAGACTATGTATTCTACATAAAATATGTTTATTTTCCTCTTATATTCTTATTAGGCTTCCAAATTATTAGCGTCAGGTGTGTTAGAAAGTCACCATCCCCTAGTAATTAATCATTTCTAATGTCTCGATAGCGTTAAATGGTTAAATAAACGAAAGTACGAAGAGCGAAGGTAAAACGCAAGACAACGCCGTGACGAGTATCGGCAAAGAAGCGGAAAAATTCCGAGAAACAAAAACATCCGACAGAAGTCGGTAGCGGTAAGTTGTTCGCCGCGTGTAAAACCAAAGAGAGATCAAACGCATTCACGTAGCCCGGTTTCGTTTGACGTCCATCGTCTGGAAAACGCTTTCGCTACGGGGGCTGCGGAATCCGCGTCTTGACGTTTCCTCGGAGCGGTGCGGGGTTGCAGCAATATCTTTCGGCGTGTAACATGCAGCACGGTGGTGGCTGCAACGTTGTCGGACGCACGTTGCCGCTCAGTTTGTACACCCACGTTTCGACACTCCCTTCCTCTCATCCCGAATCGAGCGTTAGTCAGTCGTGAGGAATTCTTTGATACCTACCTACTTATCTACCTACCTACCTACCTACCTACCTACCTACCTATCTATCTACCTACCTACCTACCTACCTACCTCGCGGGGAAATGTTTCGCCAACCACGATTCGCGAAATTCCGCGAGATACCTCCGGGACGTGTACACGTATATGTATACCTACTCGGCGCACTAAACGTGCGTTTATCGCATTCGGAGGTCTTTACTGTAAACAGAACCAATAAGCGCAAGTATGCACCACAATCCAGCTGTAATAACAGGGAATGAGATTACGAAGTTATTTATATAACGGCAAAAGAGAAGCGACGTCAGCAGCAATACGATCGTGTATATATGTACTTGATCCATGTAGGCAGGGTCCTTTTATCGCCAGGACTTATGAGACTATAAACTTGGGACTCGATTGTTAGAAAGGTGCAAATTTTGAAAAGATCAATTTTTTTTTGTTTTTCTTGAAAACAATTAATTAAATTGCAAAAATCGCAGAGTAATTTAATAGATTTTATATATATATATTTATATTTTTTGTAGACCTGTACATATTTTAATGGAGTTATATACTCTGACCGATGCTACGTAGCATGTTCATAAGTAAGCGCCTTTGGCCGTAATCCCGATTGAAAGAAATATATAGGACATAAGAAAGGACAGAATTACGTGTAAATTCCAAGGGGCAACGATTATCCAAGTTGAAAGAGACTCGAGATCGAAGACATTGTTGCCACCATTTCTGACTTCCCTTTATACGAAATGTGCGGGTCTTTTACAACGGTCAGTGGCACTCTATTTACCCGGGATTCTCCTCAACGGCGCTATACTCGGGAAAAGGAATTTGTGTCGTACCCGCAGAATGACTCGACGTGTAGCAACCGTTTCCGTATACGATGGCGGATTTATTCGTTGTGCACGAGGGATCTCCTTGCGTGGGAAGTTTAGGTGAACGCGCGACCAATAAGGTAAATCTACCCTCAAATTGAACACCTAAATTCGACGAAACATTCCTTTAACCATATCTCTTTTTATATCGCGCGACATAATCGAAGAATTTCATTTTACACCATAGAAATCTCGCAGACTCTTGCTAGAGCTTTAACTAATAAGTATATTTGTAAAAGAAACAGTTTGATCAATAATCAATTAAAAGAAACACGAGCGAGTCGCGGCGAATTACGAAAAAAATAACAATTTTTCTTTGATCGGCCGCCGATTGATTTCATGAGTGAAACGAGTTTTTACCTCATCGAATAATCCTAGCCGATGTTGTTAAATCCGCGCGACTTTATCGGGACGGTAAATTCTCTAGCGTGACAGATTTCTTAAAATATTTTCAATATCGTCGAAGCAATGTGTATATATATATATATATGTGTACATATACACATATATATATATATATATATGTGTGTGTGTGTGTATTGGATATATATATATATAGTATATAAGCGTTGCCTTTCAAAAGCTTCCAGGACACCCCGCCGCGTAAAGTTGAATTTTCCGAGGATCGACACCGGCGATCGAGTTCGTTCGCTCGCTCACATTGACGTTCGATAATGTATCTATCCGAGTTCCGCGTCAAAACGGTTCCCGCGGGACCTCCGAGCAACGATGTCTTCTTTGTATACGGATACTGCTTGGACAAATTGGAAATGTAGACGTACTTAGCGCAGCGCGCACTCGCCAACGGGAGATAGAAAGTTCAGCGAGGAAAAAAAATTCAAGAAAATTCGCAACTTTAATTGGAAGATGGAGATTCCACTCGCGCGTCTTGGCGCGAAAAAAATATGATGCTTTTTGTAAACTGCGTTTTAACTAGTTAAACAGCGTTAACTATTCATCCAGAATAACGCCGCGATAACTTTGCGTAATGAGGAGATGCGCGAACTTTGCTTTCTTTCGCGCGATGAAAAAAATGCTACACCCAAGACTCCGAATGCAAAGAAATTGTATTTAGAATGACGGTAGAAATGGCAAAATTAACCTTCCGCCACCTTTCAGCGTTTCATCCGTGAAAACCTTAAAACGGTGGCGAAGTCGGTTGTGTTAGCCGGTCTAACTGATTGCAATTATTTCCTTACAAAGCAAATTGCCTGTCACGAAATCGTGTTAGAACTTACTACATAGAATCGCATCAGGTATGCTAGAAGCACTTCGAGACACTTCTCTCGAAATGCCGCGTGCACACCTGTCTCTATGTCTATGTTCGCTATGCTAGGTAATACCAATTTGTGACACGTAATTCTTGGTTGCTGTGCGTATCGCGTGCACACGCGCACAGGTACAAACATCTCCGGGACGCATACACGCGCGCGACAACGGAAGATAGAAAAGCAGAAATCGTGCTTGCGTGTGTAGATATGTTACGTAGACTACTGTGTACGTTCATGTGTGAAACGAAGCTTTCAATTCGACCAGCAAAGCACACAGACCGTAGTAACGAACACCGAGCGAGGCTTCGTCAAGGGTCGCAATTAAATTCCGAAAGTACGCCCTATTCTGGATGCACGTGTATGTGAACCGAAAACAATTGACATAAGACGAGGAATAAGGAAATGAGAAACGAGAAAACAGCCGTAGGCATAGGCTACATCTAGATAAAGCTCTCTCGATCGGATATTAATACTGCGTAAATTATAGAAAAATAAAGAATATTCAACTAAATATGCAATAAATAAATAATTAAAATATCGTACTTAAAATTTTTTTTTGGTCGCAAGTTTATCTTTTATATAAATGCAATATAAATATTAAAAGAAATAAGTTCAATTGTTACAAATATATTGCGTTAATGTCTACCTGTTTGTTCAAGTCACATTAGTTATAAGAATTAATATTATTTATAATCTTTACAATTTACAACAAAGTTTTCAAGTTTTCGGTTCTATGAATTTGAAAGAAATTTATTTTACGAGAAATGTTTCTGATTAAATTTTACAATCTTTTCATCTCTTTATGAAATTGTTATACTTGCGTAAATAAAATTAGAGAGGTAATAATCTCTCTTTATCTTAAGTTTTATTTGTACAAGTATAATAATTATCGCATTATCCCATTCACCATTTTAGAAATTCTACTATCTCCGTTACGTTCAAAGATATTTTTGCAACCACAAATCCGGCAAATCTGCTTACCAATTTGATTTAGAAACGTGTCGCATACGCTACGTTATTTTTACGCGTACAATCTCGTTCGCAAATTTATTCCTTTCCTTTCTGATCTACGTAGAGCGCGCAATTTAAATCGATTTAATGCTTTCAATGGACAAGAATCGCTCATTGTAGCTCGTTTCTCATCTCTCGCCAATACTCAATGCCCACATTCAACGCGGTTAAAATCTTTACCGGTGAATGAACTATCATTACCGAGAGATCCACCTTCTCTGACTATGGGCTTTCATTTTCTCTGTTCCTCAGACACATTTTCAATTCTGTTCCTCATCTCATTTACGTGTACTTCCCCATTCATCCAATCGTGAATGATGGGATTTTAGGAAGATCGTCTGTCGAGTAGCGAATTTAACCTAAGTACGTACGATTATTTAAGGAATATCACTAGTAATAGCGCAGCTTTAATCGTATTAAATAGTGTTCACACATATGTCATAGAGCACATTTTTCAATAAAAGAAACGTTTGTCACCTTTCGTCGAATTACAGATAAATATCGATTTAATTTAATGAAATTTTATTCAATTTAATTTTCGAGAATTCATAAATTATGCATTAATGAATTTTTTAAAAGCGTCACATTTAAATAATCAATATTCAATATCATTACATGATTGACGTAATAAATTTCGAAAATCGCGTTAAAAGATATATTGTGCTCGACAAGTTTCTGAACAGTCAAAATTTGAAGGCAATGACATCCTAATTCTTCTGAAGCACATCGTGCGCCATCATTATACTTAAAGATGCTAATAACTATCCTTGCGATTAAGATTATCATGTATTCTAAGAAAGTATTTACGTCGCTTACGTGAACGTACTCGTGATTGTCTTATGAGCGAGATTAGCGCCATTTCACAGTGGTATTAATAACTAAGAACCATTTTAACGTCGAGTTAACACGGCGAACAATTATGATTTTCGTCTGACTTCGCTTTCCTAGAAGCTTCTCTTAACCCTGCTCCCTGCACCCTCCCGGCAACTGCTTCCTACTCTCCCCATGAAGCGCTTATCTTCCACAATGCATCTTTCATAAGCATAGCTATTGGCTGTGTTAGTAGCAAATGCGCAGCTTAAAACGTGTATGTTGGCATTAAGAAAAGCGCACGATAATTGCCCGGCATTAGCCTTTCTGTTGCGTATAAGTCTGCCTGACCCCGTTTTACCTTCCGAACAATATGTTACATGTATATTGAAAAAGAAAATCTATTTACGGTTTTAGTAATTTTTGTAGATAATTTAAATCGTTAAAAAAAAAAACTTGTTCTTCTGGAAGCTTAATCGTCTTGCAAATTACATCTCAATTTGAGTTTATATAATACAATAATGTGACTTTTACCATCTATTTATTATTTTTTAATTATTGTAAATATCCAGACCGATATTCAATCTAAAAAAAATTAAAGAAATTATTACATTTCATTTTTCGATGATTTAATGTATGATATTTTTGCACAATTATTACGTTTTTGTCTTACTATGCAAATGTGGAAATAAAAAAGCTCTGTGAAAATAATATTTCTTTAGTATCAACATCGGCGAAAAAGAGGTAATATAATGCTGAGTCAACGGTATAATGAGGAAACAAAACAAAACGGGGCAAAAACGGAATTTGTTACGTGTAAATTACATAATGTGCAAGACGAACTTGAGAACAATCTGTGCGTATTATATCCTTGACGTTGCTAGCAATTAACACCGAACAATGACTCGCCGGCGACATTATTACATAAAATCAGTAGCGTTGCAAATGAATACTTCACTATAAAGCATCCCGCGCCCGGAAAAAAAAACTGCACGAAACGATTTTCGCAACCTGTTCGGGCTGCATCCACCGAAAGACGCGAGTCGAGAATATTTGGACCGTCTAGGTAGCCTCGACGAGCCGACTTAAACTGGATCCGACGGGACAATAATTCTCCCATGAAATAATTAGCTGATATGATCTGGAGAGATAGGCTGTCCCGCCGAGACAAAAGAATGTTAAGGCGTTCCATTACGCGCGGGCTCTTCTGTTTAAACCATTATTTTTTATATCACCTCGTAAATCGTTTCTTCATCGTAGAAATTTCTTAAGAAGCATGTCCCGCTCCTGCGAACGAACTCTCTAGAGAAAAGATTCGCGACATCTAGTCGTACATATACATATGCTCAGCAGGATTTCTTATCTATTAATTATCATTTCATTCTTTCATATAAGTTTAAAACGCGTGCTCAAGTTTGACAATAGTCGTAACGATATTAAGTACAGAATCCGCGCATGTACATTTTCAGATTCATCAGCTTCTAAATTGAAATAATATTATAAATTCTTAA
>QKQZ01013098.1:7808-75829 GCA_003595255.1 Solenopsis fugax
CCCCCCCGCCCGGATGGAAAGGGGTTCCATCGTCGCGGAGCCAGGGGGCCCTTAACTCGCCTTTCCGACGCGACGGCATCTCGCTACGCGCGATGGGTCCCACCCTTCTCCCTTCCGTGCTTCGAAATCTCGAGCTACCGCTCGCTAGTCTCGAATCGCATTGCTCTTTGTGAGTCCGAACTCGACTCGTTCCCGATCACCGATTGTTTTCTCTTTGCTCGTGGTTTAAATTGTATTCGAAGGGACAGGAGAGGGCCCTCATTGTGCCCTCGCCCCGCACGCGTGTGTATGTGTGGCTGCACGTTAAATGTCGACGCGATATTAATCCCTTCGGTCCAAAGTTGGCCTGCCTGCTCGGGATTACAAAGGAGATGGAAATGGAGTTGTAAATCACTTGAAGTCATGAATAGAAATTATGAGCTCACTACGTCGCATATCTTATTATCCATTTCCGGAACTTCTTCACAACTTCTTTGCATTATTACATTTTCTATTACGCCGCCCAAATTGCGGCACACTTTTTTCCTCGAGACTCCATGTATTTTCCGCCATCGTATCTCCTTCGAATTACTCTCACGAGAATCTCGCGACACCATATCGCATCCGTCTTCTCGCGTCGTCGTTCGCGTTTTCACGGCCAACTGAACCGGAGCTCGTAGCCAGCAGGGGAGGGCCGACGCGCCGCTGCTAATATTTATCCTCGAAGTGACATCGGAGAACGTCCTTCGACGGCACACTTTTATTTTCCTGTTTGCGACGCGAGGTCGTATCAGGCCCCAGGCTCCGCAGGCACCTCGGCCTCAAATTGCATCGATGGATGCAGCGACTCGAGCCGGCCAAATAAAATATGTACAAACGGCCTCGTTCTCTCCGAGAAGGCTCTCGTAATTCACCGCAAGTAAATCTGCCTATTTTCTTTCTCGACTTCGTCATCGGACTTCTTTCTCGAGATCGTTTCAACGCAACGCAAAAAACAGGATATATCGCGAGACGAAATGATAGCGAGCAAACAGAAGTTACAACCGGACGGGAGCGCAAAATTGCCGGAGAGGGATAATCGGCGTGGTCAAGTGAGCTCTGTTTACCTACAAGCTGCAAATCAGGCACGCCTGAATTGACGTTCGATCCTACCTTGTGTACTATCTTATTTCTTTCTGAAATGTCGATCGTGCAGGCATTTCGTAAAGCAGAAAGAGGGTCGGTCTGCGACTCGCTAAAGCGTAGACTTGGCGTGAGACGCGACCGCGCCTCTTGATATAACAAATGTAACTACAACGAACACAGAGAGAGGGTTGTGCGAAACATAATAGGCTTCACGACGCGTCCAGCAGGTATATTTCTCACATTATTTTGTCCAACACCTCGATTTCTCTCTTTCTCCCAAATCTCCCTCGACTTATTAGAGATAGAACAACGGGCTGAAAGTTAATCGATCCGTGGACGGTGGCCGTCTACCTTTAGGAGCGTCCGGACGATCGCAACAAATGTTTCAATCTTATTCGTCGCCGGACGATCGTATCGTTGCGAACTATCGCGCGACGTGATCTCCCTCGGACCGGTCGTAATCCTCGACGAACTTCTCGGATTTCACCGCTTTTTTACGGCGCGCGCACTCTCCTCTCTTTTGACACTCGCCGGTGTGTCGTAGCCGCGGCGACGTGCGTTGACGCCTTCTCATGGCAGGACGTATATATCCTGGGACATAAAAGCGGGAAGTAGAAGATCTCCGTTGGTTTCGTTCCTCCACCCTATCTTCCTCTTCCCCTATCGTACCTCCTCATCCCTCTGCTTCTCGTGATCCTTGCCGTGAACCGACACGGTGGTGCGTCCGTCGGATTAAGGGACTTATGCTCGCCGTGGCAGACCAGAAATAAGATTAATCTCCGCTCCTCCCTGCGGTTTAAATAGCTTGCAGCAGTGCGGTTTACTGTGACAACTGTTCTCCCTAATGTAGTATAATTCGTAGAACAGGTTGGATATTTTTATTCGTCGAGGTTGGTTAGGCGTTATCGTATCGTTCCGAGAATTGTTAATCATAACAGTTATCTTTCTTCTAATGTTTTATTTATATAAAATATAAATGCTATTCGATTTACAATCAATTCGATTTACAACCAAAGTCTTAGAATGCAATCCTGTAAGTAGAGGGATACCTGTATAGCAATTTCAACATTACATTTAATTCTTCTCTTAAGCTGTTTTCATGTCATTTCCATTTTTTAGTTCTATCTCCGAAACTTCAAATATCAAAATTTGATAAAAATTATTGACAACGCCTTCAATATCCGACAAATGCCGTCAGTTATAAATTTTAATTATAATCCTATTTTAATAGTTCGGGTTTATTTTAATTACAACTTGATCTTGCGTTAATTAATACCCGCTGCGCGAGGTTACCGCAAGGATCCGCCACATACCGTATCCAGGAGCAGCCTGTGCCGGAGGTCCCGTCGCGGGACGTTGCTTAAGCAAGCCCCATACGTTATTAATAAATTACTATACACCCGGGATGTTAATTACCGGCGCAGTCTCCACATTCAGACGGGCATCCGGAAGAGAGGAGAAGGATATACAATTCCTAATTACTCGCACGCCGGGCGTCGCTTGTTCGCGATTAGAAAACGACGACGCGAATCACGCGAAAAATATGCAGGTGAGAGGCGAGCCGCGCGATTACTCATCACATTTCACGCGTCGTATAATTGATACACGTTTCTGCAAATTGAGGACGCGGGAAT
This sequence comes from Solenopsis fugax, assembly GCA_003595255.1. Classification (NCBI taxonomy): domain Eukaryota; kingdom Metazoa; phylum Arthropoda; class Insecta; order Hymenoptera; family Formicidae; genus Solenopsis; species Solenopsis fugax. The sequence continues at coordinate 10,547 of QKQZ01013098.1, forward strand.
GCCGACGCGAAAACTGCATGCGTGCAATAAATTCGTGTAATAAATGTGAAGTGAGAGAGAGAGAAAGAGAGAAAATGTTTATTGTGCTCTAGAGTAAAGTCCTTTCTAAGCTAAATTGGAACAAGAGATATGTAATGTTGCAGATAATATTTAAAAGATTTAAACCATTTGTTATCTTGTGAAAACAGTTTTTGCAAAACAAAAATTTCGAAGCTATAGAGAAAGATAAAAAAGGCAGTGAAAAATTATATATTTATATATAAATTAAAATTAATTTATTGTTAGAAAGTTACATAAAATTTTCATATTTCATATTTAGAAAAGAGATGCGACGTCCAATCGTTTGGATTTTGGATAATCCAAAGTAAGAGATTTCGCGTTTCACTGTCCAAATATTTAATAGAAATCACAGTATAACCCCATCATTAGAGAAGAATTTACATGCAAATTTATCGAAAGATCCAAAATTTGCGATACACCGTACACAGAAAAAAATGATTATCAAATCAACAATTCATATACATAAGCAAGAATATAAAATCTTCTTGGAAGAATTTTATAATCTTGATCAGACATAATTTGCTTACAAGAAACAAAATTTCTTTATGTTAGCAAATTATGTCTCTTTGAGATTATAAATCCAAGATTATACTTCCAAGGAGATTTTATATTTTTGCTTATATATGAAACAATGAATTGTTGATTTGATACTATTTTTTTTTCTGTGTAGGTGCAGAAATTGTCCGAAATCCGTGAAATCAAGTCACGCCGTGTCCTCGGAAGGACTTCGGCGCCATCTCGGGCACGTTCTCACCGGAGAACTTTCGCCGTGCAACGCGAGCAGAGAAAAGGGAGACAGCGACGCGAAGGCAATCCCTAATAACTCGCGAGACAAACCCTGCGAGACAAAGCCGACGGATGAAAAAGCGCGAGAGTCAGGACAAATCGCGTACAACCGCAACGCGGCAACCGCTTTCCCGCTTTCTCTATCCCGTTCCTTCTCTTTCTCCGTCTATCTCTCGTGACGTCGCTGCTGTTTCTGCAGTCGCTGACTTATCGCTTCCTGCGACGTGAAGATCAACGGCCCGCGATGCGCGAGACAAACGATCCGCGTTTCTTCTTTTTATTTTTTTTTTATTGTGTTTCTTCTCTCGAGCGAAATCGTTTCCGCGGCACGGCGGAGAGCGCCACGCTGAATAGGGTAAACAGTATAACACCGTGTCTTCGCGTGGCCCGAAAGGCTTGCGATAAAACGTCACGGCATGTGACGTTTCGGATAACGAACATTTTGTACCCATGAATGATGCACAATTTTAAGGCAGAGCAATATTTTATATTCTAAATGCAACAATGCAACTATATGAGAGATATTTCATTTTTCGTTGACATTTTTGCTTATCTGCTATGCGCATATGGAAAACTGTCTAAATATACACGCTTTCACGATTAAATGTTGCTATGTGAAAAATAATGATAAAAGTTAACGTTGTCTGGATCCAGAGGCCGTGCCGAATTAAATTGGCCATTTATAGAGCTTACACAAAATTAATCTGCAATTATCCATCATTTTGTAAAAATGTTTTACGCGATAATTACTAACAGTAAAATAAATCGAGATAAATATACACTATCTATCTGCATCAATTTCTAAATGCAGATATGAATGCGAGCATTTCTTTGGTGAAATAAAAATTTCATTAAACGTATTTCATTAAAAAAATGATTCATTAATTAATGGCCACATTTTTTTGTACGTTTTATAAATCTAGTGTCGATATCAAGATTCAGAGCGTCACGGAAATAATTGCAAGCAATAATCACAGTCGTAGCCATCCTACATGGCGATATAATAAACTTCTCGCATACTATTTAGCCTAATTCGCGAGCAGCTCCCGTGAGGGACACGCGGCTACAACTTGTCGACCGAGTATATACGCCATTTTCGGAAACCCGATACCTTCGCGCTCCGTTCTCACGGGAGGACACACATACGTATACACGTGCAAAGTGTGCGCACCGCTGCACAGGCCCGTCGCTGCGATCTTAACTCCGCTTTAATCAACGCGCGATCGCGAATTACGAGCCCTCGGTGGGCTGTGCGACGAAAATTTCTTCCGGTAATCCTCGCGCGTGCCGTTGCCCTGTGCAAACTGCCGTTTAACGATACCCTGAACGCTCCCTTCCCTTTAGACTGTATATCATACTCTGCGATCTAATCGATTGCATAATGGTGCATTTATATTTATATTATAATGCACAGAAAATGGATTTTCTTTCATGTTAACTACCTTGCGCTATTTGTGCCATGATGAATTTGATGTAATAATATGTAATTATCTATACCGGGAATAATAATAATTAACAAATTATGTCTCTTGAATAAAACTTTCGTACGTAATGTGAGATAATTTTAATAAATATAAAAATAATAAGTTATCTCCAGCAATCGAGTCAAAATATAAAATTTTATTTAAAGTTATTTTTTAGACTGATTTTACAAAGAAGATTAAGTATAAATTTTATCGGTATAACTGTAATAATATAGATTATAAAAAATGAAATGCATCATAAAATTTACATATTTAATTACGTGATAAATTTTATAATACTGGTTATTAATTTTACGACAGCATTATATTAGAACATGTGGCAAAAGTTTATCATAGTGACGTTTATTAATTTAATAATATACTCTGCACATTTAATTTGAGAAATATTAAAATTTATTTTCTGTTAATTCTGATCAAAATGCAAAAAAAAAGAATTCTTCTCTATAGAAAATAATCTCTCTGGCATAGAAAAATATTGAATATCCAAGTGATATACGATAAAGTCTAATTCCTCTTCGTATCTCACGATAGGAAGGGATTTTTAAGCGAGCCGAGAATCAAAAGAAATCATTGATTCTCGGTCTTCCTATCGCGCGCTCGAGGTCGACATCAAGAAGACGTAGAGTTCGTTTTTGTCTTACAATTAAGCGATCTGATGCGGGCGATGAGCTGATGTCACGAATTTCCAGAGGCGAACATCCGACCAAGCATTTTTCCCTCTATCGCCTTCGCGATAGCACTTGGCGGTGCGCGGTGGCGAGCAATTATTGAAAAACGATTTGCCGGGCCGCGGAATATTCCGCAATTCCGGTATCGCCAATACGCGCTTCGGGCTTCGTTTCTGCCAGCTGATCGTACCTGACGGAATCGACCGCCGCGAGATCACACGGCTGATGACGATCGTCAAACGCTTTAACGAGGGACCGCGTGCTAACTGGAATTGACGTCTTTTTTCTCGGCGTTAATACATTTCGGACTGGCGCATGGCGGCGCGGCGTCCTATACGCGTCGGCGTATTTTCAACGATATTAACATGAACTACGCTCTGACATTACTTCTCTCAAAGCTGTACTCTCATTCGCTTGTGGTTCATCGTTCAACGTCGAAGCGATACATCTATCGCGTTAAAACGCAACGAGCGATCGAGATCGACGGGATATCGCTCGGTAGAGATATGCACGTGGGTTGGATAACGCGCGTCGTAAAATATAATAATTTCCACGAGATTATATGAGGACATAACGCTTCTTGGCACAATATTTACGACCGATGGTTTTACTTATTGATCTGACATTGCGTTAAAACTTTACGAAATTTTGAATGATCAATACGATAAAGTACAAGTAGTAGAGATGGAAAAAAATGTGGAATTAAATCTGTCGCGTATGACAGTTGCTTATAAATATTCACGATAGAAAAAGTTACAATTTTTTATTAATGTCGTATACACATTTATCAATTCTTTTGCATATGTCTCATTGATCTTATCTTGTGAAATAAGCACGAGATTAATATTAGAATATATCTCATCGAAATTCCAAGAGTTAAAGGCATAACTATGTCCTCTTCCTCAAGCGAGAAGAAAGATGAGGGTATATTTCAAGTGAACTAGAAGCTCCGAGAAAAATCACAGTTATGCCACCATTGAAGAAAGCCGGAGTATACGCTCGCATTATTTTGTGAATTAATGTCATCTTGGGAGAGTCGAAAAGATTGTTTCGCGCCCGACTCGGGATAAGATAATTTCAATACAAAAGCGCGTGATAAATCGGGCTCCGTTCCGCTAATTCCTCGTCGAAATGTCTGGAAGGGTTTCTTGATAACTTATTTACCCAGGCTGCCTAGCGGTTGGACGGATGACGTCCATTTAGTCTCCCCATTTTCCTCTCGCCAGCCTTCTTCCATCAACCGCGTCTCTTTTTCCATCTGTCTCGGGGGAAATGCCGTTCTTCCAGTCAGCCCGACGTCACTCCCGCCAATTTCTACTGCGCTCGAAAACCGTAGGATCGCGCGAAAGTGAATTCCCCCTCGGCGGAATTCTGTCTGAATGTATTAAGGCGAATTTGCACGGTTTACTTTCGGCGAACGAGTTACGGACGAATGAACCAAAGGAAGGGAAGAACGAATGCGTGTGGGGTGAATGCAAATAATGCCTTCACAAAAATGATCAGCGAGCGGCGAGAGATGCAGAATCGTTATCTATTGGGTGAATACAAAAGTTTTGGACTGACTAAATTGTGCACGTTGTCAATATTAGAGGACCGTTTAGAACGTGATTTTCTTTGAGGTTGAAAGCACCTCATTTAACATCTTTTAGCATCTTTCGCAAATTAGAATTGACACAACTCCGAAAATATTTTTTTACGCTATTTCAAATATTTGTTCCTTTTCGAAATTCATATATTACATGTACACGAAGCCCTTCTTTGCTCATTCTTCCTTTTATTTAAAAACATCGTAACTTACTCGAATTTAATTAATTTCTTTTTAAACGATAGTTATGAGTTTACCCTTTTAGTGATATGTATATGAAATATATATTAACATATTTATCAATAGTGCAATAAAAAAATATTGGTTACAAATCTATTGTAAATAAAAATTTTTGCATTTACTTCTAATATTTTTATTTCACTTTTTACTAACTGAAGTATACAAAGTAAAATATGTGAAGGATTTCTTATAATTTTTTATCAATCAAATGAAGTAAACTGCAATTCGGCTTCACTCAATTTAATATCTATACTTTCTTTTAATATGACAGAGGAAATCCAAAAAATTTATATTTTTTATCGTGATCTATATCAGCAATGAATACTATCCTTTCATTTTCGATAATAAACTAGACACAGACTATTACTATATCATGTCGAAAAACTTGCTAATTGCGGAAAATCTCTTTGAGAATCTTCTGTTTTGTCGAAGGAAGTTTATCTAAAGTTTGCGGGAATGCATTTTGGAAAGTTTAGCTCCTGCTTCGAGACTACATTGAAAACAAGGCGTTACCTGCATATTAACAGCCATTATTCCCCTATTCGCATTAACGGCAGAAACGATGTATTATCCCGCTCGAATACAACTTCCCCCTGCGGGAAAATGTACACGCGAGCGCGTAATTCGCAGTTGTACGTCAAACGAGATTCGAGCCGTCGCTCATTGTTCGTCATTCAAGGAAATGACGTTAGAACGCTGAGGATCAACGATTACAACTCAATGCCTGCGAAGTTGAAGTTTCATCATCTTCCCGTCAAACAGCCAGCAACTGTTCATCATTTCGGAGCGGATAATTGTGCTTCGTACTAAAATTTCTAATCTTAATGCAAATCAATCCGTATATAATTGCCGTGCAAAAGTATACAGAAAAAAATTAGTATCAAGTATTTATAATTTCAAAGAGACATAAAGAAATTTTGTTTCTTCATGTAAGCAAATTATGTCTGATCAAGATTATCAAATTCTTCCAAGAAGATTTTATATTCTTGCTTATATATGAAACAATGAATTGTTGATTTGATAGCCACTTTTTTCTGTGTATCACTATATTTACTATCTTCGAATTTTAGCCTTATTTTCTCGATAAGGAAGAAACGTTATATAGAAAGAAAATATCGAAGATATTCTTTTTAGAACGAACGGAACCTGACGCAGGAATTTCTCGAGGATCTTTCTCTGCAAGCGGATTCACGCTTTTCACGATTGTTGTTAGAGGCCTCTCTTTCCTCTGTCATTTCCACTCCTCTTTGCGCCTTATTTCGAAGCGGATACTAATGCGTATGTCAAGCTCGGCCATTGCGAGAGCGCTACGTCGACACGTTGGAGTAACAAAACTGTCAGCGACACCAGGGAGAAACACTTGCCGACTCAGAAATACGCACTGTGATACGGCGCGAGGGATTGGATGAAAAAGAGAGAGAGGAAGTGACAAAGTACCGCCGGTATCACGCTACGTTTCCTCCCACATTGCGTACTTCGACGTCGCTCTTTTCGGCGCGCTTCTTGCCATCGTCTCGTCGGAGGGAATATAGAAAAGGCCTCTTCCCTCTCTCCCTTTCTCTCATCGCAGTCTTCGTTTTTCCTACGGTCGTCTCCTCATCGCGGCTCATTACCGCACGCAGGATCCTCTTCCCGAACAGCGAAAACGACGCAGCTGCCGGACACGCAAAGGGGAATCTCGAGGGCGACACATCGACTGAGAACGAGCCAAGCAATAACTCATTCTGGAGTTTCTGTCGTCAACTGCGATTATTGTCTGATGACTTACTCGCACGAGAAAGAAATGAAATAATTCTGTCCAAAAATAAATTTTCTAACGCTCCAATATTCTTCTAAGAAAAAAAATGTAAACGAAAACAACTGAAAAGGGAAAACATATTTTTGCAATTAAAAATTAAGTTGTATAACAATGAAACTTAATTGCAAGCATTACATAAAATAAAAATCTTTTATCTTTATAAGTTGTATAAAAATTTATATGCATTTGCTTGAAAATAATTTTTCTACCTATGATTTAATTTCAAGGGAATTTTTGAAACTTTAATTTAATATTGGAATGTAGATAAAACATGTTAGGATATTTTATATAAATCGAAAATTAAGAAAAATTAATAAGAAAGGAAGAAGGCGCAGCGGGCGAAAAGTCATTTATTACATTTCCGGAAGATGGACGAGATGGATGGCAATTTCGTAGCAGTCTTTCTACACACCGTACCTTTCTACGCCAAAGTCGTGATAAATCGTATCAACGCTTAATTCGTGCCTTAAGAATTCTGGGTGTTCCCCGCGGTTCAATTTCGTGCGTTAATTGGACGCGCGAGGGCCGGGCGCTGAACTACGGGCGGAGTTCCTCCGGAGTTAGAAATGAAAGCGTCGTTAAAGCGAGCCATTAAATGGACGTGGCCGTTACACCAATTAGCCGTAATACGAGTTAAGTAGCCGAATAGTGGGAATTTATCCCGGGGCGACGAAAACCGCCGGCCTGCGGCTTCCTATGGGCTGATAATCTTAACAAGGCGGGCGAGAGCGCGGGTGTGTGCCAGCCCAGCACAACGACAATGTGTTACACACGACGATTACAACACGGAACTCGCATCTGCAAACGATACGGCTCGATAATTTGTCGAATTCACGGACAATTCGTTCTCGCCGCTGTTCAGGAATTCGAAGATTCTTAAGATGCTATCGCGTTCGGAATTCTCCGCCAGAATCCCTTTGCCGGGTGCTAACTGAAGATATATCGTTGCCGAATCGATTAATTCTTGGTGTAAAAATGTAAGTCGTAGCACGTAATGATGACATAACGAACCCAGAAGAATGCAAAGGCGAAATGCAAACTTTGAAAAAAAAATTGCCATGAGCTATGTTCGTAAACTTTAACTATGGTTTAAGTGGAACTATATATTTTCCTAGATTAAATAGAAAAGATGCCTGTACCGGAGATTCGGGAGGTTCCAGGTTCGAACCCTGGCTGAGGTGATATTTTTCGCAATAAATTCTTTACAGTTTTTTAAAGGGGGAAAAGGGGTCTAACATCAAGATGCAAGTTAGCATCGTCAATTATTAAATTGTTTCTAATTTAATAAATGTGATATTACCTGTTCATGTTCAACTTATAGCTGTATTATGACCGGAAAAGTAATTCGGCGCGCAGTCGGTTGAATTTGAAAAAAGATATATAAAAAATCACACAAGTAAAATATATGAAAGCACTAAGATCTAGCTTTACCGTAAAAAGGCGTTCTTGTTTCAATTTGTATTAAATAGAAAAGTAATCAATTTTCAAGTATTTAAGAGAGACAATCTAAAGACAGATGTCCAAGGAGAGCATGTAAAGTAATATGATTTCTTCTTTACGTTTTTATACCATTAGATTCAATTTATTAGTGCCGAAAAAGCATATATATTTTGAGTAAAAAAAAAAGAGTGAATATCTCTGAGCTTGTAAATTAGAATTACTTTCATGATGACCCGCGGTAACAGCAAAGTACTCGTTGGAACAACGGCGATTCCGCGTTACAGATAGTGCGGCGCCACTGCGCGAGTTATTTACCGTGTTTAAAGTGAGCAGCCGTCCCATTATGCGACGTATGAGCGCGCGGGCGCTCCACGTGCATACCCGTACAGCGGAGATTGCGAGTCGCGCGGATAACAGCCACGTCTCGGTGAACAATAAGGCGTAAAAAGGTGCGTAAGCGGTCCTGGGGATCATCGCCATACGAAGGCAGAGCGAAGGTAAAGAGTCGAGCGAAGCAAAAAGGATAGAAAGAGAGAGAAAGAGAAAAAGAGGAGAAAAAGAGAGTGGAAGAGAGAGAGCTAACTCGGAGCGAACGGCTGAGCTATCATTGCATCTCCTCATTACCATAACTAGTTCCTCCCCTTCGTCTCCGGCGTGCCCTCCTGGACCTCCTCCTCCGCTTCTTCCCCTTCTTTCCTCCCTTTCTGATCTCGGCCTCCATGCATCATTCCTGATACACATTTACGCACACAGTCCTCCAAGAAGGTTTGGAAGAGGGAGAAAAGTAGAGAAAGACAGAGACGGATCGAGAAAGAGGTTCGCGGGACCAAAGTTCTTCGGGAGGCCAAGTGCGGCAGCAGCGGCTGAAGGTCCAGAGATATGGACGTTCGCCTTATAAGATGAGACAGAACTCGTGCGAAGAGCGCGGGACGGGAGAGGAAAGAGAGAAGGACGCGCGATGCGGAATCTCAGGCCGGGTTGTAGAGACGGTTGTACATCGTGGTTTCGTTGTGATTCGTTATTGCTATGCCGTTCCACGTAGATAACGCGCGTATGATAAACGTGACGAATGCTATAACTTAATATCTCGCTACCGGAATACGGACGTATCACGGAAAATTATTGAAGAGATAAATTATTGCAGAACTACTCGTAATGCCTAATGCCTACATAATCGTAAATTGATGTTTTTATCGGAATCTAGTGTAACAACATCGCGAACATAGGTTTTGCATAGAACATAGGTATGCGGCTGTCAGCTCTCAGCTCTTAATCTTTATTCAAATCGGAATGAAGTATGTATATTTATAGAGTACGCACAGAACTTCAAATTTGCACTGTACATGTTACTATATTTATTTGCGCGTCGCGATAAATTGCCAAATTCGTAAATCATGATATACGTGTTTCCAGCGAAAACCGCGGTGAATATATAGGTTTACTGAGGTCTTATCTTTATGAATGAGGATTCATCGTCCGCCATGCTTTTCTTACCGTTTCTTTTCTCAGGCTGTTTCGTTTCATAAATGTTTGCTCCAAACAATGCAACGAACAAAGACAAACGGCGTCTTACGATCCTCCATCTCATAACTTAGAATTTTATTATCATGTTTTTCATTAGTATTAATATTATTCTCGATCTTGTTAGAAGAGAATGTAAAAGCAAGAAACAGTTTCGAACAAATAAAGAAATACATTGAGAGGTATAAATGTATCGAAATTTCAGTTTTGTTAAAAAGAAGAACAGTTTCAGAAATAATAAATTAAAAAAGAATGAAAGAATATAGAGGAGTTCTGTCACATGCCACGAAAATATGGAACTGTCTCTTCAAATTTACGTTCAATACGGTTAACTTAAAGTAGCAATTCCCTTCGTTATAATGGAATTAGATTATAAGGCGAATATTTTGACAAGCGAGAACAAGTAGAGAAAACTGACCAGGTGAAAAGATTCGCGCGAGATTGTCGATGCTGGTTGGCTGCAACCGCAACAACGGCAGCTACAGCTGTACTCCGAGATATGGACGTTTGCCTTATAAGATGAGACAGAGCCTGGAGGGTAAGAAGAGAAGTGAGGGAAGGATTGGAGCGATGAGAGTCGTGATGCAGACAGCGCGCACATTCCGCCTAACTTGTACACCTACTGCGGATCTCTCGCGTTCCTCGCCAACAATATGTTCAATTAAGAACTTTAAATTTCTTCTTTGAGTTAGTTTTGTCAAACTGCAGTAAACCTTAATGCCTCGTCTCTGTTTATTTTGTTTAGTTTTGTCTTGATTTTAGCTTATTCTATTATTATCGTAGAAACTTTTGGCAGCAAAGCCAACTCGTTTATATTACACTTTTCCCTTTTCTTTTATGTAGTTGTATTATCCTTATAAATCGTGATACTACGTGCTATTGATAATTCTTTTTTTTTAATCTTATTATTGATTTTACTCTGTAGCTGTCTGTGTGTTCTAGACAAATTATCAGAATTGTTTTGGTTATCGCTTTAATATTTTGTTCAATATCTCGTTCTAGTTTCCAAAAAGTGGAATCGTTTTTAGTTACTGTTTAAATTCAAATTTTATTTCTAAATCTTAGTTTTAATACGCTTAATGCAGATCTTGTTTTATTTCTGTCTAATGTGTATATTTGACTATGCGCTTTATTTCGAGGAGTTGCTCCAAATTTCAAATTAACTTGCATATCTTGACGTTGCTCCAAATTACGGCCAAAAGTATTTATGGTTGCTAAAGTTACATGATATAATCATTGAGTATCCACGTGCAGGTATGATTATAAGACTAACTGGGATAATTGATAGATACAGGAAAAGGTAGAAATATAATACAACTATTATGTTCTTCCGATCCATAAAATTGCACGTTTATGTTTCACGGATATCCATTATACTCATGTTTAAAATGTTCCTCGTTTACTCTAGTGACACAAATACGAAGTATGTAAACCATCACGCAAATTCCAAATTAAATTCTTTTGAAAAAAATCAAAGTTACATCTCGACATTAACTTTTTTTCTCCTTTTTTCCGAAAACTTTGATTTTCTTCAAAAGAATATAAAAATAAAAAAAGACGCGATAACTTGCGTAATTAACGTTTATATCACTGGAACGCGCCGTTCAAATAGCTACGAGAGAATTAATTCACGTAATAATATTCCCGTACATTCAAATCAATCGCACAACGTTGTTACGCGAGTCAAACCGGCACGAGCAAAACGAGGAATCTCATCGTCAACCGGATTGCTGCGCAGAGGCGTAAAAACGTGTCACGCACGCTTCACGCATGTGGGGAGCAAGAAGGAGATAGCCGGTTTCTGAAATCTTGCCGCGGCGATCTCGTTTCGCCAAGCGTTAACCTCGAAGTTACGTGGCGGCGGTTGTGCGTCCGAAAAGGATAAAAAGAGAGCGAAAAAGAGAGGAGAATACACCGCGAGAGAAATATAATGAGCCGTACGTGACTTTAATAAGGGAACGAGGCGACTCGACCGGTTCCCCTAGTCCCGAGACGCAATCGCTACCGAGAAATATTATTTAATCTCGTCGCGGATTTAACGAGCATCGCTCATTAAGGGATTAATTAATGGAATTCGCTGCGCGAACGAAGGCTCCCGGGCGGAAGTTTGTTCGGGACGAAAATAATGGGATCGTTGAAACTTCAAACGGCGGTGTATCTACACACGTTCCCACACGCAAACCTCGGTGTATATGTGTGTTCCAGGGAAGTGTTCTGTTCGGTTTGCGAAGTTGTTCGTATGAAGACTATAATATACGTATATTAAGCCTAGCAGTATCTATACATTACGCCCTAATTCCCTTCAATCGCTGTCGCATATTATTAGATCAAGTTTGATGTGGATAAAGTTAAGAGAGTTAAACTTAACCGTGTAGAAATTCCTCTTATCTTTAATTGACTAGCAAATACGCAAAACTTGACGAAACAATTACTCGTCAGTCATTACCATTTAAAGGAATCTCCTATTCTCTTTCAAGAGTGCAAGAGTCTTTGAAGAGCGATCAACCATTTTTGCCTGGGCTCGAGAGTGTGCAGGGCTCTCGGGAATTTCGATACAATGCGAAAGTCGCAGAGGATGTGGGACGGCTCGAAGCCGGAGAACAGAGGTAGTCGAGGGTGGGAGGAGGGGCAGGGGGCGGCAGGAAAGGGTTGCACGAAGCCGTAGAGAAGAGGTAAAACTACACGGCCTCGTCGAGGCTGAGTCAGCCCAAGTCGACTTTACACTGGCGCTTGTTACAGCCGGAGATACGGGGGACGAGCAAGGATAAGAGAGACATAAGGGGAGGTGGGGGAAGGGGGAGAGGAGACGGAAGAGAGAGCGGGTCTCCGCAATCCTTCTCTATCCGCCGACTAAAACTCTAAGTCTCTATCTATCTGTTTCCTCGCGCTGCAACGACATCTTCCTCTTCCTCTTCCTTCCGAGACAACCCTCTCCTCGTCGCCGATGTAAGCCAGTTTCGCCCCGAGGATTCGCGTCCTAAGCCAGGGCTCGTTAAGAGCTGGCAGATTTGATCCTTTGTATCGTCCCTGCAACCCGCTCTAGGGCCATCCGGTCGCACTCACCCGTGGACTCTCATTCGGTCTTACGGATAACGGAAATAACGAAAACAATTATTAAGGATTTCCTCTGCGCCGCACCGTCGTTATCCAAGCGTCGTTATCCAAGCGCGAAAGAAAGTATCGCGAAAGAGGTAAGATGAGAAAGAGAAAGAGAGAGAGAGAGAGAGGAAGAGAGAAGGACGAAACAAATGTATGTCCTCTCACTGCTGGATTAAGTTCCAGGACGGTTATGGATCGCGTGAGTGCAGAAGAGGATGATGTCATAAAAAGGCGGATTAATCGTGGCGAACGCTTCAACCACCGTTTCTTGCGTGAACTCTCCTTGCCACCATGTAATAGCACGGCGCTACGATAGCTGCGATTAATTTCTTTTTGTCACGGCCAGCATCGTAGCCTCCAAAGTGTCTGAGGAGCCTCGTCCGACACGGACGGTTCCGTAAGCGCCGGCAAGATTTTCCTCGGGGGCTATAGCCTGTATCCTTCTGTTCTTTTTCCGGAGAAGTACGACCGCAATTAATTTCCCATCCGTAGCGTTTTGATAAAATACCAGCAGATATTACCTGCCTAACAGGTTTACAGTCGAATGAAATTGTTTATATTAAACTAATTAGAAATGTACGATAATTGCATTTAATAATAGCATTGAGGTATAATAATTAAAGTTTATTATACTTTTTCTTAAAATGTTTTTTTTTATTTTCTTATTTTCGTGCATTCTCATTTATGTACAGAAAAAGAACAATTTTGTTGAAGCATCTGAAAATTTAATTAGGCACAGATCTGAAGATAACTTTGTTGGACCATCAAAATAATTTGGAAGGAAGTTCAACCATGATGAGCTACAATACTACAAAAAATTTTGACATTCTAGTAATCAGCTTGAGCATCTTACATAATTATTTTAATGGTCTAAGAAAATTATTTTCAGATTCGTATCCAGCTAAAATATTTAGATTCTTTCTTAGCAAAATCATTCTTTCCGTACATCAAGTAAGTATAATTACAAGGTGCAGTCCCTTCATTATCGGTATCGCGCAACTACATAAATTCCTCTCTTTTTCTCTGCACCTTCGTCCACTCGTGTACAGTAACATAAAGCAATGTTTAATGGAATATGGCTGAACAGAAGTCACGGCCTCTCCACCTTCGTTAGCGTGGAGCAATGCTGATTTCACCGAACCCCGTTGTCGTAACGAGTCTATCAATAACGATCCAAATAACTCGCGGCGATAATAGAGGGTGAGAGAGAAGATCGGACTGACGGCACGGCACGATAAACGTCAGTCCCGGGCCACTTGAGCGATGTCGACACTCGCGTGGCTTCCCACACGCTAGCATGAAAGCGACGGACAGCCGCTGACGGTATTTAAAGTGCCTCACATCGACAAGTGCAGCGGCACGAGCGCACCGCGCCGCGCCTGCTGCTGCCGGAGGTTTCCTTCGATTATCGACGAGGAAACTTCACACGGCCTCCGTTTCCGCTTTCTCACGGCGTGTGGCATGCTACTCACTTTCGATCGCGGGGTTCTTGTACGTCGCGATGCTTGACACAGAAAGTAAAGTACTACAATTTCATTAGATTACGAACCTACATAAGGCTTACTTAATTGAAGACCCAAACAAAACGATGAAGTCGCGTGTTATTCCCAAACTTATAGTCATTTCGTAACAATTGTTACAATTTTTATAATTAGCAATTCCATCGAAACGCAATTTGCTAAGGATTATACACAGAGAGAAAAAATTATAGTGGTGGCAACTACACAGAAAAACAATCAAGTCAACAATTCATTGTTTCATATATAAGCAAGAATATAAAATTTCCTTGGAAGTATTTATAATTTCAAAGAGATATAATTTGCTAACATAAAGAAATTTTGTTTCTTCATGTAAGCAAATTATGTCTGATCAAGATTATCAAATTCTTCCAAGAAGATTTTATATTTTTGCTTATATATGAAACAATGAATTGTTGATTTGATAGTCATTTTTTTCTGTGTATAAGGGGACAATCATACAAATTTTGTTAATATAATTATAATATATAGTTAAGTGAACTATACTGTAGTTACTGCAACTAAGTCAATGATTAAGAGAACTAATAAAAAATAATAGTAGTATACTATATAATATAGTAATTACAACTATTTTGTATTAGTTTTCTTAACCATAAACTTAGTTGCAATAACTATATAGTCCACTTAACTATATATTATAATTATATTAACAAAATTTGTATGGTTGTCCCCTTATAGTTCCATCACTACATTTTTTTCTCTCAGTGTAGTATCGTTTATTAAATTTAGATGCGATAAAGTGAAACTAGAGAATGATATTGAAATACGGTAACGTTAGTGTATCTAATATCGCGATAGCAGAATAAACTAAATCGCCAAACCATAAAATGATGCCGGCAATAGAACACGTATGTGAAGCAGATTATTGCTGACGCACGATCAGCAAAAAGCGCTCGCGGTGTAGTTATCGCGGGGCTCACGTTACGTCGCGGCGTAGAAAGGCATATATTAGAGACCGGTTGTGAGCTCTTCTAGTCAATTTATATGGTGGTTAAGCTCATCACGGTGAACCAATTACAATGTAGTATTCGCATTCAGAAAACGCACTAGGATCGCTCTGCCGGTAGTTAAGTGCACCGGGAGATGAGCTCGAGGCTATATATTGAGCATTCACGTATCACTCTCCTCCCTTGTAACTCACTGGATCGGATTAATTAAAATTGATTATTTCCCGCGTGAGCGATGAATAATTCGTACCTGCATGCGCAGCTAAAATGAGAATCTGATAGAAAAAAAAAGATTAACTTTCCTTGAAGTTTTTCCTCGTCCAGTATAGATTTTAGTATATTCATATATAGAAGCCAAATTTTATTATTCAATAGATTATAATTAAATCTGTTATCTGCAATAAGGACTAAAAGTGTAGAGAAACGAGAATTTCAATCGAACGCATTCCAATTATCAACATGCATCGTAATTAAATTTTCAAGTTGATTCCTAAATAGGCGGATATTTTTGCTCGCGTTGACTGGAAAGGATTACATAAGAGTGAATGATGGCATTAAAAATTAAAAGGCGGTCGTCTCTATTTATCTCATCGACCATTAAAAGGACACCTGGCGCGAATAGAGCCGAAAGACAAAGCCGGTGTATCGGTAATTGGCTTAGCCGCAACACGATCGATGAGTCGTACCGTCGTCGTCGTACAGAGCAGCCAATAGAAGTTGAACCCAATTTGGCGAACCCCGGTAACTTTCCCTCGCACACCACCGGCATCGGCGTTTCGGCAAATCCTCGTTTCCGCTCGCGGAAACTTATTCCGCTACGTCTAATTCCGACTAATTGCAAATTAATGGCATCCGCTGCCGCTGTCTCGAAAGTAAAATATTACGACGATAACCGTGATTTGCTCTCGCCATTTAGCTAACTGCCTGTCAGATTTCTCGAATCATTTCGACGATCTCTGTGCCTGAGGAGGCTTCAGGGTAGCCTGTACGACGTTATAAGACACCTGCACGAATCCAATATCGTCCATGAACTCCAATTTGTAAAAAAAGAAAATTTATCTTCATACACAAAAAAAATTAATATCAAATCAACAATTCATTGTTTCATATATAAGCAAGAATATAAAATCTCCTTGGAAGTATTTATAATCTCAAAGAGACATAATTTGCTAACATAAAGAAATTTTTTTTCTTCATATAAGCAAATTACGTCTGATCAAGATTAACAATTCTTCCAAGAAGATTTTATATTCTTGCTTATATATGAAACAATGAATTGTTGAGTTGATAGTCATTTTTTCCTGTGTACTTAAGACATTCGAGGTATTCAAATTATGGTTGTTTCGAAGTAAACCAAAGCAGAGAACTTCCGGATGATACTGGTGCAGCATGCAATTTCGCGAAAACGTATTTTGTGTATTTGCCATGACTGTCCGCCGTTCGCCGATTTATCGATATCGTTTCAAGCGACGTCTCGCTTTAAATTGCCATAAAGCGACAATCAATTACAGTTACGTATCTCCGACGCTCGCGACCGTCGGACTGCTCCGTTTTGGCATAATCGCCGGCGGTCGACGTTATTTATCGATAGATCGTATTTTACGGCTCAATAACTGCGCCCTCGCGCCACGCCGCGAATTTGCATGCGTATCGGATCGCTTGTCATGGGCATATCAGCTTGCGATAACGGAGCAGCATATTTGAAGGGTTCGCGATTTTCGCGCGACGCCTCTCGCGATATTAATCTGCCCATCGAATCGATCTTCTTTCCACTCTCTACCTTTCTTCGTAATTATTATTTTATGCAGGTCGCGCATCTGACTCGCCGGATAGACTCCGTAAAATAATCAGCCAATAATTGAGCCAAATTATGTATGTCGAAATTATTTGCCGGGATACTAGGTCTGTTAGCCGATAATACGCGAATACATTTTTAATCGCATTTCGTCGATCGCACAAACTACTTCCCAATAATTCTACATTAATGAAATCACGCGCGCATAAATATTTCAGCTATTTTGTAACGGGAAAATTATGCCGTTCCAAAATGACAATAATCATGACGACTTTGTCAATGCTGCGGAATACTGAAACGATATACGTATTATTACATAGCAAGTATGCTATTTTTATTTAATTATTGAAATATCATCGATATAATTATCATTTAACAATAATATGCAACAAATGCTGTATCGATTACCATTTCGAAAATGGAGTCAATTCCCAGATTAACCTTTTCGTAGAAAATCTCATTTTTAGTGAGTCATAATTATTTCTGCGATTTATATTCTTTGTAAGAGCGCGAACGTTTTGCTTGTTGCTTTGCCTTCTTCTCAACGCATGTGTAATCCATTAGTCACGAAGACACTAAGAAACGCATGGTTCTTTTAGCGGTATAAAAAAAAAAAAGAAGTTAAAGCCTGACAGAAGCAGTATCGATATAAAACTACCATCTGCCACTTTCGAAGGAAGTCGCGAAGAAACGCTTCCGGCGTATTTGCATTATCGTTTCTCGTGAACAGCGACGAAAAAAAGTCGTGCGCTGCTCGATCGACAGATTATCCGCTTTCAATCTATTCGATAACACATTCGACATTTGAGCTTTATCGGTGCCCATCATCGGTAGACTGAAGTCAATACTAAATAAAACGAGAACCAGATAAAATGTTCTTATTAAAAAATCATTGGAAAAAGCTTCGAATTGATTAATTACGACTACTTAAAAAATAATAAAAAAAATAGTATTGGCAAAAAAATCTCATGCAGAATAAACGGTTTCAATCAAATGCCGATATTTCTGAAATCGAAAGCATACGATCTTGTCAGAAGTCAGCAAATATTTATCGCGCTTCTGGAAAAATTAAAAGTTCATCAATTGATCAGCTACCTGAAAATCAACGAGTTATTTTCTATGTCTCTAGAGGTGAGGAGAACGAGTAAACGATAACTTCTACAATCAGTTATTTAAACTCCGCTGCCTGTTTTCAATACGACGATTCGGTAGGACGATGATAGAGAGAGAATATAAGAGGACCTCGTTAAACGATTCTCCGGTGCACATGCGGTAGTCGAGGATAATAATTCCGGTGGTCCCAATAGAGCCCTCGTTCACGCCCCGCGTATGGGAATTTTGACAGTATCGCGCCGCTGATCGGCGGGATCCAACTTACCGGGAAAGTAGCTCTTTCGTTCAACGAACCGATGCGTTATAAATGCCGATCTATATCCACGAGACGAGGCGCGATCTATCATCCGCGAGCACAGCCCCGGCCCGGCTCGTTTCCTTTCCTTTTCTACCTGCCTATTGCTTGCTCATATTGTTTCTCGCGTGATTGCCTCTCGATGTCGGTCCAGCTGGGCGGTACGATCTTTGACGACTTCTCCAAGTTCATCTCGCGAGCGTATATGTGCCTATATGCATCGCGGGCGATCGATAATGTCAATTAAAACATTGAAGTAAAACAACGAATTCGAATTTTTCACGGAAACAAAAAAAAAAAATTAGAGAGATATTAGACCGTTAATGTATAAATACAAATTGAACAAGAAAGCCTTCTACGGTCATAGCTAGATCTTATTGCTTCATATTTACTTGTGTGATTTTATATACCTTTTTCAAATTCACCCGACTGCGTGCCGAATTGTTTTTCCGGTCATAACACACCTCTAAGACGAATAAGAATAAGTAATATCACATTAATTAAATTGCAATCAATTTAATAACGACTGATGCTGACTTGCATCTACATATTAAACCCATTCCCCCTTGAAAAAAAAAAAGATCGTTGCACATTGAATTTCTCAACTGCTTGAAATTCGCTTAATTCTCAAGAGCATTAAATTATGCGCATTTAACCCTTCAATCGTTCATCGACTTATGTGAGTTGTGCTCTACAATGACTGTAGCGTCGCTATAAATATCGTAGACATACCGTTCTAGATAATAGGAGATATCATTTCTGTAATCGTTACATCAAGATGATTATCTGCCATTAAAGTTCCAAATAAAGCGCAATGTTATCTTGAAATGTATGCAATATTGATCCGCATGGCTGAACAATGAAGAAGACACGATTGAACGATTTTAAATAATTACATGTGTGTTATCTTATGGAAAAATATGGCTATATCCCTCTCTCGAAAGAACCTTAATGGCGGCTTGGAAGGCGTGTCCTGCATATGGTCACTGTAGCGTCACGAAGCGTACGTGGTTACCTCATACTTGATACTAATAGGCTAGTAAATCAGAATGCGGCGGAAGACTTTTCTAATCAGGAGTAAAATGGGGCGAATAGAATAATACTGCGGTCTCTAAAGTGATTCTAACTATAGCCTGTACCGTGAACCATGAGCGACATGTTAAGGGACTTGGCAATGTTATGCCAACAAAAGGAAAGAAACGAATACCAGGACGTTGTTCCGGAATTCCTTCCGGGCATACGGAGCGCGAGGCGATCCCAAGAGTTCGTTCCAAGTGCCATAACACCCAACATCCGAGTTCTGACCCGGTAAGCACCCGGCGCAAACGCGAGGATGGAATCAAGTTGGCCGGAGGCTCATCGTCGGGACGACGATCCTCAGCCGCCGCAATTTCGCGCATTCGCTCTGCCACGGATTTCCATCGCGACTCCACGCTGGGCTGGAGGAAGAAGGGGTGAGGGGAATGGGGCAGAAGGGTTCAAACAGTGCCGCGACAGCATTCGCGAGCGTCGGGCGTACACGCATACACGCGCACACGTACATACATTCCGTATACGCGTATACACGTGACTGCATTTACGCTGAATCCTATTTGCCTCGGCTAAAATCGCATCGGAGGGAATCCTGTGGCAGGAGTGCCTTGGGAATAGCCTCCGCTCGCGCAGTCATTCCACCCCGCTGCGCTTCTCTCTCCCCTTTGCCCNTATCCGCCCCCGTGGCTCTCTCCGCCGCCGCAATGGTGCATCGCCGCCGTATGCAGATGCATCGTTAGCATTTTTACGCAAGGACGTCGCGCCGGCGGGCTTTTATCATTTTCTCGTTTTTCCTGCATCGCACACCCCCTGTCGCGCCGACAAAAGGTGATTTAACCTTTCGCGCCCGGACAACTATCTATGGGGATAATAATGTCTGTGAACCAGAAGTATACATCTAAAGACCATTGCAGTTTCGCCAAAGTCGATTGTAGCTGATTGGACAACTTGCTAAATATGTTATTTCTGCTCATTCTATAATCATGAAAGGAAGAGAGAGTTGTGGGCAGTTACACGGAACTTCTTATTGCATAGCTGTGATCGAGAAAGGCACAGCTGATGTGAAAGTCTGTTAGAGTGCGGATTATAAAAGAGTCTAAAAAAGAGTTAGTTAAGTTCTAGCTTTTTATTACGTATGATCTAGAAAGTGAACATCCAACCAGAATTTGTTCGTGGAGCTGCTAACTGGAACAAAGAGTAACTACCTAAAGTTCATTATTACAGTTAGGATCCAGTAAAAAGCGACGGACTAACAGTACGATGCTATAGATATGATCTACAAAGCGGTAACTACAGTCATTGATCAAGCACGTGAGACGCGAGGCTTGATGCGTGAAAAAGCACGTGTCCCGCTATTTGCAGATTACATGTACAAGATTAAGTATGCACGCTTATACCCTTCCGATGGTATAGAGGCGAAGTTTCCCAGTTACTCTAACGAGATTTTACATCGTTACTACGCTTTACACGACAATACGAGATATTAAAAATCTCATCTCGCTACCGTAAATCAGGCGTAAAGCTCGAGCAGATAGCTTGGCGTCGCGGAGGACACGGAAGAATCCCCGCATTAATCTATCCGCTCGTCGCCTATCGGCCGCGTTATTAAAATGCAAAGCTGCGGAGTGCGACGATACAAATCGACGAAACAAAAGACCGCCGCGGGTGGCGGGTGGCGGGAAGGGAAGGGAAGACGTGCCGCGAGGGAAAACCTCGCGAGATATTTTAATAAAGCTGTCTGCGATTATTGCGCGCCACCCGTCGTCCGACATGCCGCAAAACAATACGCGAGGAACCTAACGAATTAAACACCTCGCAATTGGACGCAATTATTTGGTCTCGTTGAAAATGCAATCTGCCAGCGCATTACAGGGGATTATGCGAACAGCCCGGGCGCACCCTCGCGCGCGCGCGCTTAACCGTAGATCGCCGAATGCGCAATTCGCGCTTTATTTCGCGTCCGCTCGCCCGCTCGCACGCACGCATACGGATAATCCCGCGAGTCTTCTATGATTTAGCGATATCTCCCTGTTGCACCGACTTTATTAATTCATCCAGTTATTTGCCGTATTCCCCTCCTTCTCCCTCCTCCCTCTCTCTCTCTCTCTCTCTCCCGCTTTCTCCCCCTACTCCTCTCTTTCATCCGTTATTCCAGTTATACGCACAAATTTCACGAGTAGCGCACCGCGACTAGCGGTATTACAGGTTGTATCATTTATTCAGTAAACAGTCAGCGCTGGACGCACGTCTGGCTACGGAGAGATTTATCATGCAAAACAATCGAGTAGAGTTGAATATATAACGCTACATATCCCCACGAAAGAAGATTTTCGATCTCAATATCTGATTGCGTATTCGCGCCGATCACTCAAACTTCTTATTATGTTGCACTTTTATAGTTGAGCTGCGCGAGAATCTCGTTCGTGCCTCCCTGCCAGAAGGGAATATATATTTGGGCACCGCGACAGCAACCAACCGCGGAAATTTCTCAGCAAAACTGCGATTGGGATCCGCATTTCGCGCATGTAATTCACATGGCATGCGCAATCAGAGTGATTTTGCTCGTTACATGCCAGTCCCCGGCGTGGACAAACGCATCGAGCGATCTCGGCGCGGCATGCATATCGGATTGCAGCGGGGCGTCGTTCTCCGATGCATATATCGCCCCCGCAAATGGCGAAATTAAAGTCGCGTATCGACCGGAGGGACGGCTGCGAGACGAGTAAGAAATCGAGCGGAGTAGCAGTCGTCCGGCTAGTCCGGATGCCCGCGGCTGGTCTGGTTCTAAGATTACGATCATAACGAAAAAGCTTCTCGCTCCCATTGGATGCCAGTCTTTCTCTCTTTCTCTCCTCCTCCTCCTCCTCTTCTCTCCTCTCTACTCGGCTCCGCTCGCCGTCACTCCTCCCGCGCGTCCCTTCCTCCACCGTGTCTATCGGCTCACCGCTCTTTCACGGCGTATGAGAACGTCCGGCGACGCGGCTGCATCGTATAGAGCATTGCGCGGCGCGCGGCATGCATTATGGAACGAGCGAGCAACGATTCTGCCGGAAAAATTGCGGACACGCGAGACGGACGCGATCTGCAGCCCGACTATCTCCTCTCCACCTACCCATCCACGTGGTGCAGTGTTTCCCAATTTGTTATATGGCGACTGAATTCTTTGGAATACGTCACAGAGCTCGTAATTACGTCGACTTCAAAGGGCGACCGAAATATTTGTTTTTTTCTCTTTTTTAATACCATTTCCTGCGACTCTTGCACACATCGTATAGACTTTCATTAATTCACATAAGTAATTGCAAAGAAACATTAAAATGTCAAGCTTTAAATATCAATAAATTGATCGCTCGCTAAAATGCACACATTATTGAGTTCAATTTTATCTCATTTCTACGTAATAATAAAGCACATCTGACTTTAGGTCGTAATAACTTTCCTTTCGTCAGATTCAATCATATTTAACTTTCATACAAAGGAAGTGATATTATATAGCACATGCGTATAAATGCAAGCTGCAAGAAGCGATCGGAACGAATAGTAAAAATTAAAGAAATAAATTTGATACGAGAGCATAGATTATGTTTTCCATTTTTATTTTATTCGGCATTCCGGGGAACACCATTTGGGAAACACTGACATAAAGATACCTACGTAGATACTGATCTATGCGTTACCCACCTAACCACTCTCAGTCGACTCTCGCGATACTCGTCGTGGAAGATTGCTTTCCTATATCCCGTCCTCCCGCTTACGACTGCTTTCCATTTTGTAAGAAACGTCGGGAGGTCTCTATAATGTAAACGCGATGTACCCAACGCTACCAATCACGAACGCATAAATATAAGCGGTCCATTTGTAGCAAAAGCGAATTCACGTTATTGAAATGCGGACGAATGAAAAATTATGTCTTTTCTTTAAAAAACGTAAGCATCGTATAGATGTCAGAATATTGTAATAATTAAATCTACGTTAAAATGTTCATTATATTATTAACTACAT
Organism: Solenopsis fugax; assembly: GCA_003595255.1. Lineage (NCBI taxonomy): Eukaryota > Metazoa > Arthropoda > Insecta > Hymenoptera > Formicidae > Solenopsis > Solenopsis fugax. The sequence continues at coordinate 33,950 of QKQZ01013098.1, forward strand.
AATAAATCGTACATTCTCTGTTAATCAAATATCTTTTATGGCAATCGATAAAACATTAAATAAATCGAAATAAAACTTTCCGTGTTATTAATGCCTGCATTAAAAATACGCAGCAAAATTTAATGTAATGTAACGGAAGCAAATTTCAAATAGGCACATTAAAAAATTTAATGCTGTCAAAACTGCACTAAATTTCATGTACATACTTTTCAGTAATGGATACATTAAATTTAATGTGCTTGTGTAATTTAAAAATACATTGAATTTCATTGACATTTTTAACAGTGTGATGATCATACAATTATTTTTTAAAAGAGGGTACGATTTATTAGGTTACAATTTATCTTATTTGTCTGTAGCAATGTGTCATATTGAAAAATTATTAACAAAATAATAAGAGTATAAGTTCATTGCGTTTCTTTTATATGTTCGCTTGAACAGCTTTATCACAATATTCTTTGACTTCATAAAAATCTATCTTGTATAACGCATTATAATCCCGCTGAGAAATTTAATAACGCCATGGCATTATACACGCTCCCACCGAAATAAAAATGGACAGAGGGAGCATTTGCGGTGTTCCTTTGACGCCTAACATGCAACGAAAAGCCGAGCGCAAAGTAGCTGCTGATAAATCTATGCGGGAGGGGGATAACTGGGGAATAATGGCGAAGCGAAATGAATGTTTCGCGGCATGGTCGGTAAAAATGCGGTAAAAAAGCTTGTGTGTGACGCGACAAGCGGTGCTCTCCCCTTTCTCAGTTGATTCAGTCCGCTCGCCACACGAAAAGAGATACGACGGGAAAGAGAACTGAAAAAAGGAAGATGGAGAAGAAACGACGCACCTATCCCCTCGACGATATAGTAAAGAACCGGGCCAGAAACTGTCAACGGCTGCGTAACGCTGATGAAAGGGTGGATAGCGTGTAATCCCCGACGCGTCCGGTCTACGAGGAGGGACCGCGTCCCCAAATGCACGGCTAACGACGTTTTAAATAAAATAAAAAAAAAAAAAAGTAGAGCGGTCGAAAATAACGTCGCGGCTTGGCACAGAATTCTCGTGCCCGTTCACGTGGAAATCGCACGAACTAGATTACGCCCGGCCCGGAGGAGCTTTTCTCTCTTTCGCGTACCATGAGCGCGCATCGGCGTCCCTTTGAATGACGCCTTGTTATTCAAAGAACCATCACCGCCGGCACTCACGTCGCACATGCACACGGTATTAACTCCGAACTATTACGGCGGCGTTGGATCTAACCGCAGTGCGGACAGCTCATGATATATCCGGGGGAAGTTTGCGGAGGCTCGGCCTCGCTATCGCGAAATTAAATGGCGAAGTCGAAGCTACGTGATCGTTTCTTTTATTGAGTTCAGGAAAGATGATATCGACCACGTTATCCATATCGATATGAACTTGAGCGAGATCATCGTAAGATAATTTAAGAATGCTATTTTTAATCCTTAATTATTATAAAATCACATGAAGAAATCGTAGTTTTTTTTATGAGAAAATCCAATGTTGTAAATAAGGATGTTAAAAAATAGCTATTTTTTTAACTTATGTATAACATTAAATTTTATCATTCATCAAAAAAGGATTTCTTTACGTGACTTTATAATGAATAAAGATTGAATGTGCTCTGATTGGAATTTACATATATGTTAAATAATATAATTTGAGAGAGACAGAAAGAGGAAGAGAGAAGAGAAGAGAAGAGAGAGAGAGAAAGAGTGTATTAATATTTGTAATAGTCTGATTAGCTGATGCAAACAGCGACCACATTTATTTTATAGTCGCGCAGATTCTCTTCATCGCGATGAAGATGAACAGCATCAGAATGATGAGCACGTTATACGGGACCGCATTTTCGCGGAAAAATTACGTAAGGCAATCGCCTCCGCGGGCGAGTCCTCGATGTACCGAGTGTCGTGCAAAATGAGGAGAACGCGTAATGACAGGCTGCCGGCTTTAGTAGGCATGATTGATAACTATCCGATGCGCCGATCGAAACGGGAGAGCCATTACTTATCTCCCGAATGACTACCATTAAGCGCGTTCCATCGCCGATGTTGGCCTGCCAGGGCGGACTTTACAATATTCAAAGAGGGAACTCCACTCGATCAGTAGCACGGAAATAATTATTCTCGATTATTCTCACCCCCTTGTCCCCACCCCGCGGCACTTTGCGTACATAAGCGGGACGTTGGCGTGGTTGATTTAAATATCAGTGAGCTTTAATGTGAATGCTTTACGCGATAACTGTTTCCATTTACAGCTCTCTAGATGTCCGAAACAATAATCCACAATAGAAATATACTGATACTTTTTTTATTAAATTAACAAATTTCGCATCGGAAGCTTTGTTAAAAAATTATTTAATAATAAAAATTGAAGTCCTCAATCTATTAATTTTTGAAAAGTGTAAATTTAAATAAAATCATATTTTTTAGATATTTTAAATAATCTTTACGGTGAATATAAAAAGTATTTGTATAGGGGATATTTTTGAAAAGTATTATTTTATTTTTAGAAATTAAATAATAATTAGGAATTTATTAATAACAAGCTCATAATAGATTACAATAAATTACTGATAATGATTACAAATAAATCAACTCGTTGATACATTGCTAAAATTTACTTTCTCTAAAAATAAAATAATACTTTTCAAAAATATCCTTTGTACGAATACTTTTTACATTCCCCGTTATTCAATAAAAATTTAATTTTCGTTATTTCATTAAACCAATATATTCAATATATGAAATTTCAAAAATGTGGACGAATAGTGGTTTTTGTACGATTTCTCATCAGGGATATTATACTGTATTGCTGTGTAGATACATTTAATGTAAATTATCGGTTTTTTCAAGTCGTAAATACATTCGCTCGTAATCGCGCGAATACACATCTATACTTTAACACAGCCAGGCGAGATGGCCAAAGGAGATTTGCTGACGACCGCAAGAAATCAGATATTACCTGATACTGTATAAAAAGATGCTCACCTGAAGATGGACCTGACCGTTGTTATCGACCCATCCGATGACCATGTCAGCCCCGGCGCGGCCGTCGTCCTTCGTGAAACCGAGACCGACGTAGCCGAGGGTCTTCACTTGGATCTCGAATGTAACATCCTTCTCATCGGGCGTCCAGAGCACCAAGAAATTGTTGTCCAGGACAGCACTGTGCTTCCATTCGACGGAGACGACGCCGCTGACGAGCAAAAGGAGGAACGAGGCGACCGCAGTCTTCATCTTTCCGTGCGGTGCTGCTCAAAACATCTGAAACGGGAGCGATGCATACCTGAGGCGACTGTCTTATTTACGGAGGTAATTTATGCTACTTAGAGATGTAATCCGCTTAATGGATAAGAGAACGAGGAATAACGTTTATTCACATAATGTATTCCGCATATTACGAGGTAAGATACTCTGAGTTTCTCCAAACGCGGAATTTCATACAAAATTGAACGATTACAAATGATATTCACTACATTATTAACAATGACACAATTGAAATCGTAAAACATGATTTACCATTCAAAAAGATTTACCACTCATTTAAAGCTTTTGCATTTATGATGAAAAATTTAATAAATATCTACTGCAGAATATAATTTTGTACCGTTAAACGTTCTGCGAAAATGGTGCGGTAATGCAATAAAATGCTAAATGTATGAAAAACAATGTATACGGTACGGTTGGCAGTTGGCATTTTCAAAGACAACAAAATCATTGAATTTTCGAATAATGGGAATAATGGGAACACGCTGTCGATATTTTTCTTCGATATTGCGATCGTGTGTTTTGTGTCACCGTTGTTGCCCATTACTTACGTAACGGACAGTTTTGAAGATATCCGCTGTTTAAACTGCAAATTATCACTGGCATATTATGTGTGTGTATGTATGTGTGAGGGTGTATTTGTGCATGCGCATCTTGCACGGCACTTGCTTTCTCACATAACTCGCACGATAGTCGTACGCATCGTATTTTATCGTCCTTAAGCACTGACAGTACAGTGGCCATTTACGCTTACGCTCCACTTGAAATTGTTTCAACCTCTTTACGGTCGACTTCGTTCTTTTTCCACGCAAAAATACCACATATCGCGGTAGACAGAAAATAAGACTGCTTAAATGAATCTTGTATGAAAATAGCTATTTCAAGTATTTATCTTGTATGAAAACAGCTATTTCTACCTCATTTCATGCAAAATAAATTTCTATTTAAAGTGTAAATTTTATTACATAGGATATAAATGAATAAGTGTCAAATATTTTCTAGGGATGTAATCCCATCGATTAAAAAAAAACATGGATTTAGAAACGTTCAAGGTTATCGAGGTAGAAGAAATTTTATCGTGAAATAATGGAATAGGAACTTGAGAATGAGGCAATTGGCAAAGTGTTTCAGATAAAATTGATCTAAAGGAAGCTAAATAATGATAAAATCAATTTTTCAAGAATAAAAGTTCCATCTTTTTTAATGAAATTAAATTATTTTTTCTACTATAATTCGTCTAATTATTCTACAAATCTACATATAAAATTACTTAAGTAGTTATAAAAAAAACAATAGTTTATGAGATATTTTATACTTTAATATATTTTGACATAAAATCAATTGCTTCGTTTCCAAGATATTTTATTATTTCACGAAATTCCTTCTATCTCAAAAACTAAGCGTTTCTAGATCCATGTTCATATAAACTTTTTTTAATATTTGATCCAGGAGAATCTCTAAAATATTTGACACTTATTCATTTACACTCTGTACAAGAAAATTTATACTTTAAACAAATTATTTTATTTTTGATAATTAAGATCACTCTATATATGTGTGAATTTTAAGTTCACAATTCGTTAAGTTAAAATTTTAAAAGCACAATGTATAATGTATATAATAGTATTTCATGATGAAATCGTAAAAGTATGTGTGTAAACGCATTCGTATAGATCGATCAATCAAAAACGCGTGGTACAATGCAAAATATTATAATCGAATTTCATTTTAGATATAACAACAAAATTAAAGAGGCGTCGTATCAACAATATTACGATATCCGACTCGTTTTAGCCGTCAACGGAGTAATGCCTTATATTCATAGCGCGGAAACATATCCGACGAGTAAGCCGACTGCCTCGTTTTCCCAAGCAGAAATACTCATAAATAACGATCAACGTCACGATTAATTTATCCTCATGCCGGTGCGCGGCGGTCGCTGCTCGCTATTGCATTTTCAAGAATCAGACAGGGCGGGCTTAATGGACCGCCATTCAACGAAGACATTATCGCCGATTCGCCGGTAAAAATTGCTATTGACCTCTTTATCGGCGATAACGCTTTGTTTCTTCGGGCATAACGACGGACACGAGGTGGAGCAACGGAGCTTCGAGAGAAACGCGAGAAAATTAAGTTTCCGGTGGAATGAGTCCGCGAACAAAGAGAATTTCTCGTTTTACCGTGCGCGTGTCTCGAAAAAAAGGATGGGCCGGATTGAGGTCGGCGGGATAGCCGCGCTACCGTTTATTTTGCATTTTCAGCAATCAGGCACGTCCCGCGGGGGAGAGGGAGGAAAAAAGTCAATTTGTACTTGCGGAGTAAGCGCTTCGCGCCGAGCACGGCACGAGTTAAGGGCGAGATTGCTGCTGTAGGTAGAGGCAGCGACTACGAGCGCCGCGGCGCACCATCCTCGAGATCGCAGGTGCGGCTAAAATACGCACGCCGGGAATTTTTTTGCAGTGAAATTTATTCGATTGAAAATATCGGCGAGAAACGCTATATTCGGACGTTTCAATAAATTGATAAAAACGGGAAATATTGGTGCATTGTTTGCACGGATTGTGCAATACAGTTTCTACCAGGCGACTAGTATTACTAATAAAATTCTAGAATTGTTGAAATATATTTCAACAATGAATTTATTGGAAACGAAATTGGATGACGGATTCGGCGAAGACTCGACGGCGCACTAGTCACGACGAACGGTCAAAATTATCATCTTGAATTCAAATGTAAACGAGGCAGCCCGTGAGAAAAGTGAAGGGATCGAAGTTCATGTTGAATCTGTTTTTTTTTCTTCAAGCGTTACAAACGCGCTCTGTTAATGTTTGTTACACAGCTTGTAGCTCACCCTTTTTATGGCGCTTTTTTTTCAATGCTTTTTTTGCGTAACGACCACGAGAGAACGGAGATGAGCGCGCTGGTGCGCGCTTTATCGAGATCATCGGCCAATCGAAGTGCGGTGGTGAAAATGCAGAATGCCGATCACATGCACCTGCGTATCGCGACACGCACGTGCGACCTAGGGGGCAAGGGTGGGGAAGAGGGGACGGAGGCGGGCTGAACCCCCGAACCCCGACCAGGGATCGACCGCGGATCTGCAAACGATCGTTTCAATTAACGGCGACAATGGCGTGGCGCATCGGCCGATGCGCCGCAAATAGTAAGCCAATCCGGCGTGTACACGCGCGGAAATCATCGTCGAGTTCGGCGCCAAACATCAGCCGCCGAACTGGTTTAATCTCTCGCGATCGCGCAGTCCGAACTGATGTTTACCGTGGCGGATATTTGCGACGTAATTGTGCAATGAGTTTAACAGGATTTCATTTTGCGCAAACGAATCTATGCTCCAAACAATGTGGTTGCTCAATAACAAATAATAAACATTTTTTTTAATAATAATTTTATAATCGTTAATGATATATCGTGATCGAAACGCGCAATAAATTAATAAAATGTGCTTCGATTAAGCGGGAGTCACTAACGACAATCATTGTTCCTAATATTGACAATTGCAATTGAAAGAAGTAATTTAAGAGCAATAATCAATGATAAAATAATACAATCTTCGTAATTAAAAAAAAAACGCCAACGTTTGGATTAAGAATCAAGTGATTTAACAGGGATCAAGGTGTACAACACAGCGTGCATCGCAATCGGCCTGATTTACGGGGTACTGGCGCAGTAACCGCGAAATTAAAACCGATCGATTCAATCAGCAATAACGGGATATGCAATGCGCGGGATACGCGTATCAAGAGCGCGACGTTACGTGGAAATAATTGGACGGGTTGAACTTGCATACAAAGGAGAAGCGTCGGCTAATTCTGCCGATTAACAAAACCGCTGTATCTGTAATCGGATGCGTAACACGAAGTTACGCGAATTCCAACTAAGTGACATGAATTAAACATTTGATCCGTCATTATAATGCGCTAATTTTAAAGGCAAGTCAGCAAGATACAAAATGGATGGTCTAGTTAGAAATTATGTCGATTAATTTTTAACAGAAAAAATCTCTCGACAAGAACAGTAGGTAAGAGATTAAGAGTACTATCTGTATTATAAAAAAAGAATTGTAGATTTTTTTGTGTAATAAGTTGGAAATGCCTGATTTTTTAGCAGTATTCTAGAAGTATATAATTTTAAATATTGTACACTGAGAAAAAAAAATTGTAGAAAAATTAAAATATTTAGTCCGATATGATAAACAGATGAGTTGATTCAACAATATTCTAAATAAAAAAATTCATAGTTTTAATGTTAAAGATATACAATTGTATGTGTAATTTAATTCTATAATTATTAATACGTTTAACCAATTTAAAAAATCGATTAAAATTGTTTTTATTCAAATAGAATTATGAAAAAAATCATTTTTCAAGAAAAGTTTTGCTATTGCTTCAGTTAATTAATTACAAGTAAAAAATGTTGCTACAGACATGTTGGCTTACGTTTATTTTTACCATCGTAAAATCTACGGCGTAACACAATGTTCTGGTATATTATTCTTTACTTATTAATCATCAAACATAAACTAATTTAAAAGACCTAATTAAAATTTGCTTTTATTAATTATAGAATTACGGTAAAAATTACATTCTAATAAAAGTTTCGCAACTCTATACCAACTGGCATGGCGTGCCAGTAAAAAATGCTACTGCAAAATGGCTCACGTTAATTTCCAGTACGGAACACCATAAATCTATAGCGTGGCACATTGTCGCGTAACTTCTCCTCTGTTTAATCCTCTTTGGCTTATCCAATGACTATCCTCTGCTGTCGAACGATCGGCGGCCCGAAAACAATCGATGCAATTAACAGTAGCGCGTGCGACGCATGAAACGTCCCGTCGAGGTGATGCATCGGTCGTAGCAGCTGCCTGAACCGCTCCAGCGCACCGGAGAAACGTCGACTCAAATTGAGAGGACACAACGGAGGCGCATCCAAAAGGGTTGAACCCGGACACCATCCCGGGCGAAAGGGACGTAGCGAATGGGACGAGTGACGCGGCGCGGCGCGACGCGGCGCAGCTCGAAGAGGATGGAACTGCGCGCGGGTACGGTTTGATTTGCGGCGTGTCGTTCAGTCGATTGCTCTCCAATTGCGCCCTGGCACCGGTGGCATCGGCTTGGCACGGTTTCCCTTATACGGGGTGCTCCACTAAGGTCCGCATCAAACTTAGAAACCGTGTTTTATGACGAACTCGTGACAGATTTTTCGCGACTTTCGAATCCTTAATATGAACTACGTCAATTGAGATTTCCGATTGGCACTCGCGTAAAAAGGAAGATTTGTTATTGATCCCGTTCCACCGAGATTTAAATTTCAAAATATTTTTTTAGTGCTTTTGAATATCTCTTGCAGCACAGATTTATAGATAAATGTTTCATACACAAAAATACATAACTATAATTTAACATTGTTTTGCAATGTACATGTCAAAGCAGTAAAAAATTTAAAATATATTTACAATACTAATAAAATCTAACTTTTTTTTTAAGAAATAAAATACTGATCCAAGTAAGCAATTAATTATCATGTTAATTATTGTAAGTGGACGATTTACGTTGGTTCTGGAAAAATTTTATTTTTTACTTTTCGAATTTTAGTGAAGAGAAATACACGATCAGAGTTCGGTATTGCGAAACCGCCTTGTATACACACCGACGCGACGCCAGCGCAACGGGATGCGACGCCGCACGAGGATGATAAACCACCCCCTCGGTCGGTGCAAACTCCTCCCTAAGATAAATAAATCGAGGACCGCTTTCGCGAAAACGACGCGAATCGAAATGTTGGTTGCCCGATAAATCGACGTGTCGCGTGTACGGAGGCGTGAATGGGCGAGTTGGCAAATAATGAGCGTCCGACCGGGTGCGAGGACCCATCGGGATCGAGGGTCTCTTTCGTGTACAAATTCACGCGGTGATACGTGCATACGTGTGCGTACATGTACAAGTGTGATGATTGATCGAGTTCGCCCTCTTCGTAATATATTTCTTTCGCTTGGAAACGCGAAAATTTATTCTGATTTCCATCATTACACAGTGCGTTACTTTATAGTAAAAAATAAATGAGTATAATTTTTATTTTTATTTTTTTTTAGAAGCACCACATACACCTCTATTTAATGCTATTATACAATTTATCAACGCTTATTCGATATTAAATTTATATCCTTTGTGCTGAAGATGATCCAGACTAAGGATTGAAACGTTTATCATTATTATTTCTTTTTTTATATAATAAATTTATGTACACACATTTTATACACATGACTTAGCTCGTAACGACATTAATTTCATGACTCATAATTTTTGAAGTCTACTTTTTCTAATAGTCAATTTTTCGTATGTGATTTTGTAAAACTGGTTTGTAATTGTGTGTAATCTTTCTATTTATAATTTTCTAAATTAAAATTATAATTTCAATAAAGAAACAATTGTATAATTTAAATTCCAAATATAAAAATCTAGGATAAAAACTATAAAGAAATTTATTTACAACCGCAACTGCGACAATAATTAAAATGAGCTTAAAATAAATAATTCTAAGTTATTAAAATTTTTAAATATATACATTCAACACTTTCGTTGTAATTGTATTCAACGTCACATACTTTTCACATTCGTTACACATACAATCACCCAGTTCTGGAAAAATCTAAAGTTATCAGAATCTTATTTTAAGAAGACGATGGGAGGAAGCGTTAGAAGACATACGTATATCTGCCAAACTAAATTATATTCTCACAAAACATTCCAGACATGCGAGCACAATTGTCGATCGGTGCATTTCCGTGTCGCGCGTCGTTACCCCGCGTTGATTTACTTGTTTACCGGCGCGCCGGCATATTGATTTATCCGAAAGAAAGCGCATCGCGCCGTCCCCGAAGTCGTCGGTGTATGCAAAAACGGCGGCCACGATGTATGCGGCAGCAACGGGGAACAAATAAAGCACGATATCGCCGACAAATGTCAAAAGCAAAACTTGGATTCGCGAGCGCACGGGTGTATGTATGTATGTAGGTAGAGCTCCGCTTGGAATTTCACATAAATTTCAACGCGCCCGAATCTCTAGTTCAGTCTACTACCATCGGAAATATCGCCCCGTCGACATATTTACGCGATCAATAAGTGTCTCCAAACATTGTATCTATGTGTACGTATCTCCCCCGACGCCCGCTGTAAGATCAATCGAAATATAAATGAGATTTTTTTAATTTTCAAACACGAGTAAAACAGTAATATAGATCGTTACGAAAATGATATACTTGAAGATAAACGGAATAAACATATCGTGCGGAATTTCTTTCTTAGCATCGGCAATTTTTTTTACCATTAAGCACACTTGATACTAAAAAGTATCGATTGCGAAATTTTATACCAGATGACGGTCGACAGCCCACTGAATTCAAGTATTTTAACACATCATACTGTCTTGAGCGGTAAACGAGGTCGACGAACTAATATCGAGCGCGTCCTCGAATATGCACACGACTGCATCCTATCCATCAGACTGACATCGGTCCTCTTCAGATGTCGGGAAAAAAAAAACGAGAAAGGAAGGATATACAAGCCGACATAGCAGGCACCGAACGTACCAATTAACGCCCGTAAAATCGTTCGATGTGGTGTGAAGATGTCTGGGACGCGATCCAAATTGCGTTATTATCGCGATCGGGCATCCGGAGTTGAAACGCGTTACGGATGATGATCGAGCTGAACGACAAGCGGAGATGGCGGATTAATAGAATGAATGCGTCATCCGCGTGGAAATAACGGGATCGGTGGTCGCGAAGAGAGTCGACGTATCTTAATACATCGGCGGCAATTCCATTTTGCTAATTGCTAAAAACTATTTGTGCTACAAAACGCTCATTACAGCTTATTGCCATGAATATGCAAGTTTAATTATGCAACTTCAATTGCGGGCCGGTGGAGCGCGTACGAGAGATCTAAAATCTGAAAAAAATACGCATCCGCTAAACTTAAAATATTACCGGTGGCGTACATCGTTGTTCCCGGAGAATTGTTTTTCACGGAAAGATATATCCGTTTCACGAAATTACCAATTCAAATTTCCGCAACGTCAAGCTGACGAGAACGTACGTTGTTATATTTTCTCCTTTTCCTCGGATACACATCTCATATGATGAGAATGAAGGATTAATTCCTAGCGTGGTTGGTACGAGCGACACACTTCTTTTCTCGTTCGATTAGCTAACAAAAATTCAACAATGTTCTTAAATAAAAAAGTGGGGGAAAAAAAACGGGCGGTCTTATCCGCGGTTGCGACAGCTACAAATGAGTGTATGTACGTGACTCTGCGTAAGACTGCTGGAACTTGGTGCGCCGTTTAATGCAACGGTGCCCTCGCTAATCGCGACTGTGCACGTTACTTTAACGACGCACGCAACGTCGGAAGGAGTTACGTGAGCGATATCGCGAAGCGCGCGACGAGCCGTCGAACGCATTAATGAAATGGATTTTACCGTCCGAAGACACGAGAACTCCCTTGGATTCAGAATGGGGGAGTTTTTTTCCAAGCTTTAATCAATCTCCGTCGCTGGGAGCTTTGATTGCCCCGATGTTGATCAACTCATTGGCCGAATTTTCTCTGCCCGCCCATACTTAATGATAACTTGATTCAGCGCATTGCAACTCGTAAAAAAATTTCGACTGCTATAAATAGTATCATTTCATTTATCTACATTTTCAGTGAATATTATTCTCGGTAATGAAAATTTAATTCATTTCTGAAACAATCTTAAACTACAATTTAATGTCTAGCTAGATATTACTGGTGGAACTACCATTCTGAAAAACAAAGCAATTGACGGTGCATTTCAGCACGGACACGTTGTACGTTAGAAAAACCCTTTGATCTCCATGCATTGCTTTTTTTATCGTGGACCATTTACAAAGTAAACTAGGGAGAACAGAAACGAGTCTCAGTAGGCTTGCGACATTCCCATTAAAAAAGCATTTCTACAGCATTATCGTTTACGTCATGTATGAAGATTAATAGTCCTATGTGCGGTAAATGGAAAGTTAAGGATCAAAAACAAATAGATATCATACATTACATACCTGCAGAAAAATGAGGCCACAAGAGATTATCAGGAAATCCGCAACTCTGATTTTTACTTACATACAAAAGTGTGTCAAATTACGTCGCACATGTGTTAATTCTTTTTATCAAAATATATTTGTTAAAACGGATTTTTTATTACATAAAATGTAAATAATTTTAGAATTGCAATTTTGTTATTTTAGATTCTAGTATTTCAAACTTTGACATCCTTTTTGATATCTTTTTACATTTTTTTATTTTTATATTTTTTTAAAGAAAAGTAAGTAAATAAGCTATAAAAAGCATGGTAACTGCTCCGTTATCTAGCGGACAAGTAATAGTTACGCATCTACTGAATGACGCTAAATTATGATCAACGGTATCGTCATATTCACTTAATCGCTACAATTGTTTAAGAGCCTAATGGGGCTGAAGCGAATATACGAACGCTAGAATGGATCGATATTAATACGATGCTCAACGTCGTTACGCACAATGAATAATCCACCTAGCCATTCTAATTGCAAATGAGAGCGTATTCCGTGTATGATCGCTGCAGTGATTTAGTGATTTAGTTAATGCAATGGTTTGTTAATTGTCTCTGAACACGTCATTGTATCGAACCAACGAGGCTCGACGAGCAACACGGACAAAGTCGAAAACTTGTAAGCTTCCTAAGTTTTATTCATCAATTAATAAGGGACTTTGAATTCTGAATTCCTTCCATAAATAATTCAGCTTGATAATTATTCCTTTATTAATAAACTTTCAAATATTTAATACAATTGCTGCATTGTTTTTTTAAATAAATGCTATTACAATAAATTTTTAAAATCGATATAAAAATTAATAAATCAATATAAGCAATTATTGAAATAAGAGTGGTTTTATTAAATTTTGGAATTGTGTATGATAGAATAATTACTTTTGTTCAATTTTACATAAATTTAGTTAAAAAATTTAAATTTGTTAAAAAGCTAATTGAGTTGCCAAGCTTTTATCTGATTGCTGCTAAATTTGGTGTAAATTTCTGTATGACGATAAAATTCTCGATTAATATGAAATTGCTTAAGAGAATGATGAAATAATTGGGTGTATCGATCATGAGAGAAAATATATATCACCTTACGATTGATGTGACAAGTCAATGCAATTGTTGCAACATTGCATCATTAGCTGCGGCAGGGCACATTAATATTATCAAGTGAAATGAGTTGATCAAAGAAAGCGACCGGATGACGAGCATATCGTCATGAAATATTTTAGCTCCAGCGAGGTATGTTTAAATACATACCATTGACGGAAAATCTGATAGGAATGTTAAAAATGTCGCGCAATTATATTCATTAGCTCGCATTTAATTGCCGCCTATGCGTTATTTAAATAATTTCCCTAATTGAGATTACTGTTAAATTCGTTAAAATACCATCGATTCATTATCGATGCAGGTCGAGTAATTTTTCTATCATTATGATTTCATTTTCTCTTTCGCTTTTGGAAAGCTTCATTAAATCATAATTTATTTGCATTCGAATCGAAAAATAATTTATAATAATCGAAAAATTTTGTATAATTCATTATAATTTTAATCGATCCTTTTTCCATATGATTTTATACAAATTTAATATAAATTTAATAAAAATTTTAAGTTAGTATTATATTTACATAATCTGTCTAAAAAATTCCAAATATTTTAGAAAAAAACTTTTAAACGAATAACAAATTATCAATTTACGTGATACAAATTCTTCTCTTCGAAAACTTTCAAACATCTGACAATTTAATGTAAATTTGTTTTTAAAAGAAGCAGAAAAATAATAAACAGGACTCTTGTGTGATTCGTGCTGTTTCCCGTTTTAAAAATGGCCATACCGAATAAGTTCGTGAAATCGTGGTATTCATAATGCACTAAGTGTAAAGTTTGTATCGAAGCCGCGAGTTGCCTCGCGAGGCGAGCGACTCTGTGAGAGCGGTGCGCGCGGAAAGATAAACTTCAAAAGTTAAAAGTAACTCGGAGAAAGAAAGGGATGGGATGTAGAAAGCTGGGAATGAGAAAAGAAATACTATTCTTGCAAGACAGAGAGAGAAAGAGAGAGATAGAGATAGAAAAGGAGGGAATTTTATCATACTCCGAGAAGACTCACTTAGAACAAATAAAAATATTGTTTTTACATTTTTTAAAATGTGTAATTACATTTATTAAATAATAAATTTATTTATAATCATATTTTACTTGTATCAAGTTCCATCTCATTCTCTATTTATCGGTACATCAATCACAGTATCCTTGAAGAAAATGAGATCGTTTAAGTTCCTTCTGTTATACTCGCGATAGACTCGCTAATTATAATGATCAACCAATTAGCTTCTTGAAAAATGACGAGAGGACTATAATTCCGGAACTATCAATTAATGAGCCTGTTAAAGGTACGTGAAAGAGGGTCTCGGCGATCTATTTCTTTTTTCCTCGCGATTTCGGCTTTCCCACGATTCGTTTCGCTCAGAGGATTTAATTACGTTTCTATGGACCCAGGACAAATGAGGGAGTAATGGGCCAGGAGTACGTCTTCAAGGATCGAGGAGTCTCGTCGATGCGGCGACGACGTCGAGACCGCGAGACCGCGGCTCGACTTGTGTCCGCAGATGAACGCCGGGTATTTATAATTGGTTATTTAGCCTGCGGAACCTGTGAGAGTAATGTAACTCTTCTTAACCCGGACAAGAAAGAAAAAAAGAGGAAGAAAATGAGAGAAAGAAATTCCAGTTGTTGCGCTCTCTTGGACACATGCTGCTTTTATGTCGCTACAATTAGGTATCTAGGTATTTATCTTTATTGGTCTTTATCAGTTTTGAAATATAAATAAACGGGAGCATTAAGGCCAGTGTATTTCCGTCATTTTTTTTTACAAAATAAGATAAGTACGTTGCATGCTGCCACGCGTGAAACAAAAAAATACGGATTTCACCGGATGGCATTAATGTTTTCATGTTTTTATCGGTTCTTGATATTCGAAGAATCGTGCATGAATTAATGAGTTATTGAGTAATCATTATTTACGAACGGATTTAAAAATTCGTAAAAAAAAATTTCTAAAGTGTTCTCGTCGAAACAATTTACGAAAAATTAAAATTTTTTTTATCAATAAGTAAGGACTGGTATTTTTTATAGGATTAACGCTGCATAGTGTCGAGCTATGGCGCGAAGCCGATAGATTCAGGTCAAAAATGTATAAGGCGGATAACGCGCGCGTTCGCGCATGCGAGAATACATCGCCTTTGGAATGCATAATACATCGGCCGAGCGAGGAGGGACAGTGTGGCGGCAATGGAGGGATAATATATAGCCATCGTAACGTCACTATAAATATATTATGAGATAAGTCTCCGAACGCGTTATCCCTTTAAAGTGAGGTCGCGAAAGCACCCGAGGACCTGCGGAATGGACGATGATGACGATACTACCGGTGGATGATGATGGCCGGAACTTCAGCAAATATTTCTCGCCCCCTCGGCCGTAAATTCTCTTATGAGCTGAAGTTTACACGGTTATTCATCCGTGTCTTGCGCGATATAGTGGTGACAGGGGATGACGAGACGTCGTGTGTTTCCGAAATGATTACGAAGGTATTTTGCAAGGTAGCTTCTTTACCTTTTATACGATGCGAAAATTCAACGAGGCAATTGTGATAGTTAACTCGCCTCACTGAATGCGTCATTTAAATTATTTATTATATTGCCTTTATATTTTAGTTGACTATCGAAATTGTTATATCCGTGTAGTGAGCTTTATCGTTAAACTGTCTATTACAGGACCATTCAGATGTAGTTATGGTTCTTGCAGCAGTCAACGTTCTGAGAGAGCCTGCATCGACTATGCACAATCAGCACGTGTAATGGATCTCGTCGAAAGCAGATATCTCATCATACATGCTATTCGTATTCTGATCATTCAACGCTCACTTTTATCATATAATATTCGATGTTCGCTGTAATATATCGCTGTTAATGTATCGCTTACTTAATGCAACTCATATGTCAGACTTAAATAATTTAAGCCAATCGATCTCTACCTTTGTAATACAAAATTACTCCAAATAGTAAAAAGGGAAAGTAATCTGAAAGGACAAAACCTTATCTTTGAAACAGTATAGATAACTTAACAATCTCGATTTTTTTTAAATATCGACATGATCGAAAAAAGTTAAGGATGTATCGTGTATACAATCTCAACAAAAAGTTACTTATGTTATTGAGAATGCAAGGATTTTTGAAATTTTGGAATGTATTTGGATTTCACAAGAATCAATGTTTCTGATGATCGTTAATAAGATTTTACATACTGCTTGTGTTCTTGGTTTCGCTGTTAAAAATATCAAACATGACTGTACAATTAAACAGCTAACACCTGCAATATTTCAATGCTTATCTACTCCTGGAATCTTGCAACAGCTTTTAGTTTTTAATTAATATTTTTTGTAACAACTCTCAATCATTTTTTTTAGCGATTAAGTTTGATATGCCGTAGATTTTCGCGAATCTCCATAAGAACTCATAATAACTAAAAATAACTTTTTTAAAGAAACTTATAAACCGTTTTGAAATATATATTGTATATTCATATACAAAAAATCCATCTTCTAAGTAAATTTCATTAATCTAAGTAAATTCTAAGTAATTAAATGTAAGCAATTTAAATTTAAGTAATTAATCAAAGTAATTCAAAGTAAATTTCATTTTCATCTATAACCAATACAATATTAACTCTCATCTTTACTCCGCGCGTATATTCGAGCCCACGTATACCCGACAACACGTCGCTCTCGGCAAAACGCACCATCGGCATACACTCCTTGCATGTCGGGCGAAAAAATGGCGTCGTCGTACGGAGGCTATGATTGGGCGAGTGGGCAGATCCGGTGCGTGGCGTCTTAAGCACATTTAAGGCACCTTTGTCCCTGGTACCGCAATGATGGCTGCTGCGGCCTGGACGTATGTGGCACGCACCTGCGGGAACGGAAGCGCAAAGTCACGCGCTCCCTCGTCGACGGCAACGCGTCCGAGGGGTGGAAGGGCGAGGCCACGGACGATTTATCGCCCGCGATGCCTCACGACGATAGACACGTACGCAGGCGGTGCTGAGACAATGGGCAAAAAGCCGCCGACGTTCCCTTCGCGGCCGATATGCCTCGGGATCGGCATCGAGAAACGGCGTTCCGCGGATCGCCAGACAATCCTTCTAGTTATGGTCGAGTGAGGAGGGAGAGGGGGAGGGGGAGGGGGATCACGCGAGATCATTGTGCGCGAAGAAGAACAAATAGTCCCGTTGATTGAGAGACCGGCCGCGCAGAAACTTGTTGCAGAAGGGAGAGAACACAAGGAACCTTTCGTTTTTGTATTTGAGCGCGCGAACAGAGCGCGAAGTTTGTCTTTGAATACGAGGCATCAAATGTTTCGCCGCTACGCACAATGACCTAAAGCGTCGCGTTTACCGTGCATTGTACTAGGCCGACGTCTAATTACAGTTACATTGTGCCAGAATGTGCGAGAGAACAAAAGATACAGGTGTACAATTAACTCATTCCCGTCTACGTTCGCTTCATATTTTTGCCTTTTGTCCGGTTTCAAAGTTTCTTTTTCTTTTGTACGCACTCTCGACATTGATTTAATTGTTTTCCAAAGTGAGACTAATATTCTTTCACTATTGTATGGTACAGCGGAGCCTGTTGGATCTTCAATCAGATATTTTCAATCTGTATGTTGCAAGCATCTCAGAAAAATCTTATTCTTCTTCTTCCTTTTAGTATCCAATTTTCGTTTCTAAGTCATATCGCTGTTACAAATATTTATTTGCGAACAACTCGATATATGCCGTCGAGCATCGAATACCTTTCAGAAACTCACTTAGAACGTCGAGAACCTTTTTTCTTGTCCGATACGAATAAACGTACGTTATCGTTTACAATATTATCAAAAAATAAAATTGCAATTTATGTAATCTAAACAATTTAAAGTAATTCTAATTTTCAATTCAGAATATTTTTCGATGTTGTTTTACGACTTCCATTTTCAATCCTGTAAATGGGTTTAATTCCATTTAATGTAAGCGACTTCGCCCGTAAATTCACGAAAAGCTTTTCTTAGTAATGATCCAAATAATTCATACACGACCCAAAAGCAACTTGGTCTAATCTAAAAAGTCTTGTCGGGTCTATAGAAAGCAAGTGGCGCAATTACTATGGAAAAATAAACAGCGGAGAAGCCGACCCGAGGCGGTTTCATTATCGGGATTGTGAACGGCCCGGAGATGGCGCGTAACTTTCGATTCGCATTCGGAAAATACAGCTAAGAGCGATTTTCCCTCGACGTCGCTTCCCGCGATTCGCAATCTCGCCGATCGTTTTTCTCCCGGCAACGTCCCCCGCGAGGCAAATTAAATTAACGGCGGCCTTCGGGACGTCTTCGGGGGCGAATAATTGCGCGCTTAATTGTGGCGATTCGTTTCGAAGGGCGACTCCTTCCTGCCCGTTCATCCTCACTGGAACCCATTCAATGGGATCCTCATCATCGGCTTCCAACCGCACAGTCGCGGGATCATTAAAGCCGGTTACCTACGATAATCTCTGAAATTGCCGATTTCTCAATATTGTAAAATGTAGAGAACGACGAATGTTCGAGTAAATTTTATTTGTTGTCGCGGGCAATCGAATCACAATGCAAAGATGCTATTGAAATAGAAAATTTGAATAATTTAATATTACTTATCTTGTCAGCAGCGCAAGTTGAACTTTGATAATAAAAATTTAATAGGAACAGATGCATTATACTTGAAACTATATATTACGTGTCTCTTTTAATCTTTTCAAAGTAAGGTAGCGGTACCCAATAGCCTTTGTTATTTCTAAACAGTTACATGATGAATTAAATGAATAACGCTAATATATCAAACATTGTCAATGTGACTTATTTGCGAGCAAGTGACTATTCTATTTGTATATTCTATTGAGGTCAAAAATCTTCGATTGTATTTCTCATTTTTGATTTAATATTTTGTGGGTAAGTTACTGCTTTCTATAACTATTAACTGATAAGTTAATTAATTTCCGCAGATCACATTATTGTAGCTCTACCTTTATATTTTGCAACACTGTATTTAATTTATATTTTCGACGTCTCGTTTATAATCAAAGAAAGGAAACTCTTTGTGTAAGGTAGAACTAATATGGCAAACCTAGATCAATAATGGGTGTACGCATCGATTGTAATATTTTTCGGTTCTTTTATTACTTTTATTACTTCACACAAGTTCTAATCAACCTACTAAACTGCTATTCATAAATCATGATCTACAAAGGGAAAAGTTAAAAAAAGTCAATTGTTTGGTTAATGGACTGACGAAAATAGTTCTTCGTGTACTCTTATGTGTCAATAAATATATCAATATGTCAATAAACTTATAAACTTGTAAAAATAACATTGGATCACTTCATTATTCATTTCTGTAACACTTAATGTTTATGTGAACAAGAGAAGAACATATAAATTAAAACATAAAGATATGTATTCAAGACAACCTAAATAGTATTTTTTCTGAAAATCTTCACTGTATACATGTAAATTTGAAATTGTCCCATATTTTAAATTAACGTTTAAAAATATTTTCTATTTTGAATCCATCCGTTTTTCAATTTTAGATTTAGCAAAAAATAAAAAAAAATTGCAAAGCTTGGATAGATCATAAAGGGTATAGTTACCTTAGATATTATTTTAAAGTCAATATGTGCGATTTTCTCAACCCGCCGTGGAGAAATCGTTATAAAAGCTAGCTATGTATCCATAATCGAACCGGTGATCTACTTACATCATCTCTACAGGCGAGAACTGCATCGCGCCACTAAAGATGCATACAAAGTGCGAGCTCGCGGCGATCAGCAGCGATTCGTACTGCCGACGATTTCCTCGCTCACCACGAGCCTCGTTATCACGTGCTCCGGGGCGAGTTGCAAATCGACAAATAACTGCGACGGTGGACCGCGATGAAGAAGCCGCGAAGAGAGGGCCGCGAAATCGACCGGGAGAAAATCGAGCGATGAGAGCGCATTCCTGCCGCGAACGAATCGCGCGTAATGAGGGATAAACCGCAGACCACTCTCGCCGCAGATGTGGATAGATGCAGGACCGGTTCAAGGATAGTTCAGGACCCTCGGCAAAGCGAGACTCTCGAGAAACTTAATTCTTACGCGGGAATAAGAATTCCGCGTAAAGCGGAAAAATTTCTTCTAGGAAAAATTTGAATTAAAATTGGCGAAGAAGTTAAAGATAATAAAATAAAATGCAACTTCGAGATTCTGAGGTACGAGATCTTGAATTCCTTTTAGAGAAAAAAACGTAAAAATTTCAAATATAAGATGATCTACACATGTGCAAAATATTTGAACATTATAGACGTGAAATTTAATATTTAATTTTATGTGTGAAAATTCTAAGTGCAAAAACAATCCTTAATAATAGGAAAATTTGCATGTCATTGTGACAACCACAAAAATTTTGATAATGGGATTTTTAAAGATGTTTTTTCCAAACTCATTTTTTACATTGCAAAATTGCAATTCTCAAAAAAAATCGTAATCTTTATAGTTATCTTCACATCGATCTTGGATAGATATATCAAGACCGGAGGTGATTCGTTATGCACAACTAGATCCGCGCGATGTGAACCCATCTAAGATTCTCGAGGCGCTTCGAAGAACACCGTGTTTCACGATCGATGATCGAAGTCGTTGCAGCAAGATGTGCATCCGATTACCGGTGCTGAATGCGGTGGCATACGCGGAAGTACATACATATGTAATAACACATGTTATGACAAAGCGTTCACGCGAGAGTTACATTACTCCAATGCAAAATTTGCATATTTGAAAATTCATAAAAGGGAATAGGCATATAATAAATGGTACTTAACCGACCGTGAAAATTTATGAAAGTACCACTATGGATGTTCATTACACGATCAATAAATTGTCCGTACGAACAATATAGAGCTTCCTAAATAGTAATTTAGTAACAAAATATAATTTTAAATATATTATGGAATATTATTATGCAATATGTAAACATAATGTCACTCTGTGTAAAATGTATAAAACAAAGTATATTAAAATAATATCTTGACAGTTATAATTTAATATATCACAAATAGATAATAAAATTAATTGCAAACAATTAAAGAATAACTGTAAATGAGTAATTTTAACAAATTATAAATGAATATAGCAAGAATATAGCTTATATATATATTCTATTGTCATAAATATTAATAATTGATTTTAATCATAAATTTGCATTCTAATTATATAATTTTCGAAATACATATTGATACACGCACGCACACGCACAGCACACTTTTGCTAAATTCCCCAGAGTTCCGAAGTAATCTACCTTATGAAGCCTTAATTGAATTCAAGCGGCTTATGATCCCATATAGCGCACCTCATACTGCCATGTTCCAAACCGTTCAACAACACCTGACCGAATACTTGGATATATATGCACGAAAGGCGGTATCTTCAAAGAGATTATTTCGAAACAACGATTAAACTTCTGACAAATTTCCGCTGTAACGTGATTGAAAAATATTGAGAATCTGTTTCTAATTGAAAAATATTTTGTGCTACCTAGCGATATAACTATCGTAATTTCAAATACAAAGTCTCAATTGCAAATATTGCTAGAGAAATATAAAAACTTGCATACTTGGAACGTGAATAATTTTTGCACTTCCGTGAAAAAATTTAATTTTAGTTTAATTCCAACGTTTCATATAAAGGATTGGTATATTTTGCATTCGTGAGCGCTTTGATAATGTGTGAAAACGCTGACGAAAAGCCTGCTTCTTTAAAAAGAAAAACTGCCGACACTAGACGTATCGACGGTGTAAAAAAGCCGAAAGGGAAATGGCGGAAAGAATGGAAAAACGAACGTTAATTGCAATTTAACGTGCTCGTGAGTGAAGCGTGTAATTTGGTTATGACGAGTGCAAGGCTTTTCGTCAGCGAACGCTTTCGCAATCGCTCTTCTTCCATCCACCGTGTTTTACTGATACATATCGTATCGCCATAGATTTTTGCGTGAAATTCAGCGATGCTATCCCCGTTGTTGTAACCGGAATCCGCTTTACGGCTGTCATATACTTTTTTATGCGTTCGATCTTTCGTTAATAAAGTATTCATTGCAAAATCTCTAAAGTTTTACATCCCTGTCACATGAAACTTCTATTTTGTTTTAGGGCTGGTGAGGAATTTATAAGAAAAGTTTTTGCAGCAGCTCGCTCGAGTATCGCTCCTTTAAAGGGATGTCGTCGACTTTATGACAGACACCTTCGTCTTCTCCACAGGCATAGCTGGTTATTTATACCGTCATTCTCCGAGAAGAGAAAAGAGAGATGTCTCTCGTCGCTAACACAGAAAATATTTGAATGGTATTTATACATTCTCTTTTCTAAAACAGTTCTTTCGCTTTTTCTTTTTCACAGTCAGTATTCTGACGGAATAGCAAATACTTTATTTAGCTGTGTCCCGCGGGATATACATATATTCATGAAAATTAACATTTAAGATAGAGTTCTTTTTTTAAGTTCGAGATGCGTTTCCCTTCGACTTATCTGTGTCACGTCTGTTATTCTCTGCAATTGTGAATTAGAACGTACCATCGTCTCCTACTTCCCCATTGCCGTTTAGTCGATATTTATAATAGAGTGGGATCGCGTAATTATTCCAATTAGTATCAACATTCAACCGTTCAACCAATTCGATACCACATTGACCACCATTTGCGGGTAAACATGTATATAATACACACATGCGCGTGCAGTGTATCGCAAGGCGGATCGTTCTCAAAGGCAATTGTTGTTCGCTCGTCGAAGGCGAAGACATTAGCTTAATTGAAGCTACTACGTTGACAAACCGAGACGCGCGTTACTCGCTGCCCGTCGATGACGTTTGTTCGCTAAATGCGAAATCGGTCAGCCAGCAAAACGCGACGAGCATGATGTACACTTCTCGAGGGCAGTCGGCGACGTCGACGGAGAGGACGATGACGTCGACGCACACCGAGACCCGCGGTTCTACATGCTGTTAACAAACAACACTCGCGCCCCAGGTAATTGTATAAATCACTGCGAGCGTGACAAACGACCGCGCGCACGCGACATCCGCGTTCGGACGACACGCCAAAGCACGCTTGTACGAACGAAAAGATCGCCTTTGGGACCTGCTATTGCCATGCCTCTCTCGTTTTATCTCTAGGCATTAAATATTCTCTGGATTATACTTTTTTCACCGGATATCTGAAGAAGCGCATGGATAGAACGGTTCTTCTGAAGTATCTAAAAATTCAGCTGGATAAATCTAAAGGCAATTTTATTGGACCATCAAAATAATTGCGTAGAACACTCAAACTGTGATTGCTAGAATATTAAAATTTTTTTGTAGCTTTGCTCATTATGTTTGGACGACCTACGAAATTATTTTCAAATCTGAATCTAGATAAATTTTTATTAATAGCTAATTCAGCAAAATCGTTATTTCTATACGGTCTTAATGGATTTTATTATAGAATAGAGTAAACGCGATTGAACCAGATATCCTATTTTCAGTGCATTACCTTTTTTTCAGGATGATTCTTTGCGAGCAGTTTATGTGTCTTTCATTCTGTTCGTATCACTTGATTTTATCCGAGGTGCAAAATTTTAAATCGAATATGCCGAAGATACATAAATATTGGTACCATCTAACAGGATCGCTACGTCTTGCACGACGTATACTCCAGATAAACTAGATTTTGCCGCAGCGGCAACACGTCGATCAATCGCGCCATATTATCGAGGAAATTCGATCGATACCCAGATATTCTTCCTTTCTGTGAAAGAGAAAGAGAGAAAAAGAAACCTGTCGACTCTCGCGCCCCCCGATATGCGCGACGTGTATGCCACGGAAAATCAATTTCCGGCCGGCGACGAAAACGCTTTGGCGGGCTTCGCCTGGTACTCGCAAAAAATTGTACGTATCGGTTGATCGGTGCTGCCTGGATTTTACACGCTGACTCCCAAAACTTTTGTTATATATTATTTCGACGTACATTCGTACGTAACAGCAAACACGATACGCGATTATACTCTGTAATTTTTACTAAAGACGTGCGCGAACTTCGATCCGAATATGAATCGAATTGAATCAGATTCGATTTTATTTAGATTGAAATTTCTGCTGCTTGAATTCGATTTTATTAAATAATTTTGAATCTAAGAGTTTCAAATGCGAATCATATGTACTGACAATTTTATAAAATCATATTTAAAGTGACTTTATATTATATTATATAATCAATATTAATTTTATTACTTAAAAATCTTTTTTATTATCTATATATTAACATTCAACGTAACAATAATTATGTTAAAAGTTACGTTCCAACGATTCGATTTGACTTGGATTCGAACAAAGGAATAAAATTCAATTCGATTCGATTCGGTGACAAAAAACGTTGATTCGTATATCTCTAATTTTTATACGACCGCATAGTTCTCAAACCGACACTGCGATTTTCATATTGGGATAATTTTAAAACAATGCCCAATGTGTGGACGAAGTAATAAAATGTACGGGCGAAGTAATGAAACGACCTACATGCAGTGAAATGCACGCGATTATATGTGACAATACGATAAAATTCGTCACACAAATGCGACACAATCGGTTTTATCGAATATTTGTCGAGCGAGCGCACTGAAATTTTAGGCAACACTCGAGACTCGGGCAATAATGTTAAATGCAGGGCAAAACGGGTCGAGCGCGCGTTAAATATAAAACACGAATATGTACATCTTTTTTTATTTTACTGCGATTTCCACAACGGACAAATAAAGCTCAAAGTTTGGTAAATGTATTTAACATCAAAAGCGATGGGAATACGGATCTTTATGCACGATGTGTTCCGTATTCATATGGCTCTCAATCCGTTGCGTGCTACCATCACATCAGACGAATAAAATTCAAAATCAGGCAAATGCGTTTATCGTTAAATATGTAGCCTATATGCGGATCTTTACGCACGATGTATATACGGGCTGCCCGAGTCAACCCCATCGCATGCTATCTTCACATTAGACAAATATACATCGGAAACAGGTGATCAATTTAACATTTGATGCGCTATACGAATGCGGGACCTTGTAAGTTTCATATGACGCGTGCGATAACGGAAAGACGAGCGAAAAAATAATCTCCGATGGTTGCCGGTACTTGGCAACCCATACATTCCTACGCCCCACATTCCATTTACTGTACGGCTTTGCGTGAAGATTTCAATTTTACGGTGGCTTTACAAGCACCTCTCCGCAATAAAGAGTCGTTCTTTATAGTGACTTTTTAAAATACTTTCTCGTTACCACACATTTACAATGTGCTGACGAGCTTAATCTGTTTATTCATTACAAGAATATCTTTCGAGTATCAGAAAAGAATTGTACTCGATTAATTTCATATGTTATTTTTATATTTATCGAAAAATACAGAAGATATTCTGTTTCTATTTCTGATATTTATTAAGTTCTGTATTTAAAATGCAAATAAGTTATATTTAAATTTTTAGCGCGGAAAACGATAGATATTCTAAATAGATATAGGACAAGGGTAAGGAGGTAAAGAAAATGAAATTTATCAAATTTCAATGACTATAGTTTCATTTAGATCTCGTTGGCATATCTGGATATATCTTCAGTCTAATAATAGCGTTGTTTTAATTCATGGCAACTATCATAAGACATATCGTTCCTGTATTAAATGGGGAAAATAGTAGGCACCTTTCTTTACGTTGTCAAATTAATTAAGGACAGTCTACCCTCTGCCTTCAAAACTGCTAACGACGTCGTATAATGTAGTCCTGGGACAGCGATGCATGATAAATAAGGCATATGCTAAGACGCCCGACACGGGAGTACAATGAAAATTCATGAATGCACCTTTTTTACGGTATTACCTTGCCGCCGGAAGAAGCGTTCGTAATTGCAAAATTTCTTGCGTGCCGACCATCGATGCGTCTTCCTGCGAATCCGCGAGAGCAATTTGCCGCGCTAAAGAGTCACCCGATGAAAAATTCATGCAAAGCCGAGGATCTACTTAACAACAAGTGGGAGTCAAAGAAAGCTTTCCCGCGATCTCATCGTGATTTTTTTCTTTATCACTCTCGCACACTTCGGCTACATCATACATGACTAAGAACTTTACTTCGGATGTTTAAGTGAAACTTTCAAACATACCAAATGAAACGTAATGTATTTGATGAAATATTAATTTTAGTAATCTCTCTTTCTTTTTCTCTCTATGCACACAATCGTATAGTAAAAACTCGAATATTCCTATTTCTTCTTTCTTCTTTTTTTAGTTTTTTCAATAATGACTAATTCATCTAAAAAAAATTGAAATAAAATACAAGATCTTTTAAAATAGTGTCCCGATTCGAATTTTGCTGTGAAAACTTTTAAATTAAAAAAAAATACTGTAAGAGCTTCGTTGAAACTGCCGTTGAAGAGAGGCAGGAATGATTCAGTTGTGTAAAAATGAATACGCTCCGTGCAAATCACCATTACTTATTCGTGCTATCCTATTTTGAGAGCAGGCGCAATAAAGTCACTAGTTGCCAGCATCAGCTATCAAGTATCCGCGAGTCGCGGGCGTTCCCCATAATTTTGACGCTCTCATCCCTTCGGCGAGAATATTCTCCCAATCGCAGGAACGCACGATTTACATTCGAAATCAGGCTAGCTATCGTCGATAGAGTGTCGATCGCGAAGGACTATCCTGATCACGAACCCTCGGGCAACTCGGTTGCGCCCGTTGCTACGAAAATTGCGAGCTACCGCTCGCGATATCTCGCGTTCATAGCGAATTCCGGAATAGAGAAAAAAAAGAAAGAGGGAAACGGGAGAGAGTGCGCGTCGGAGCTATAACCCGCAGCGGCAATTTCGTTCGGCCGTCAGCCTCCGCGCGTCGCAAAATCGTATTACAAAGGGGCAGCTTCGTGACGGCTGAAAATAACGAGACGGACGAGTTTGACCGAGTGACTGCCGCGCGCAATTGAAAACGTTCCCTCTTTCGGGATTTTGTTAATACAATTTTTGAGGGATCTCTTTCGATTCGTTCGCTCCCCGTATATCCCAATCGTATATATTTCATTTGCGACAACAAATTTAAATAGGCCTCACCCAATATTTGCCGACTGATTACTTAGTTACCCAGTTTTTTATCTGCTCTTTCAATAAATGTATAAAACATAAATTCAACTCGCAACAAATTCTCTTTTATATATTTTGAATGTTCATATAAATTTTGTGTCCTTATATAATTATTATTTAATATTATAAACATAATGGTGATATTCACTATTATCATGTAATAAATTATGATTGTAGGAAAATACAGCACACAAACAGGTTACAGAGAAAAGTTAAAATATCCTATATTTATACATACACAAAAAACTCTGTTTCTCTCGCGAGATGGAATATTTAAAAACGCGCATCTGAAAATGAATGTGTAAGCAAAGTCGAATTATACATAGCGCAAATTTGCTCGAATTTAAAACTGAGAAAAAGTTGCGATGTCTTTTTAAAATGAGAAACAATGTTAACATATATCACTAAATAATTATAATTCCATTATCTTATAATCGTATCTCAATATTGGAATATTGAGAAACATTTTATATATCATTATAAGCTTATTTTTATTTATCATAATAAATAAAATATATATTAACACTGTTACATAAAGTATAATCAATGAATGTTATGTGTAACTATAACTAATGATCCTAGAATGCTCTCTAATTAAATATGAGTTATTATATTTTTTTAAAAAATTTTTAATATCTCAATAATGATCTATCTCAAGTAATTGAAAAGAGCTCAGGTGCCTATGGATTAAAATCCGACATTTAATACCTGCATGTAATCACGGTTAGTCGATAATCCGGCTATAACAATAAAGTTTCGCGCTTGGTTGCGGTAACCTCTTTTTTTTTTAGCAAACATGAGAAAATATTCGCGAACCGCGCGCCAGTATTTCCAATAGACATTTAACATTATTTTCGCATATTGTTACTATTATTCCACAAGTTCTCTATTACTTTCTTCGTCTCTTGTAACAGTAATCTTATTCGTAAGTTGTAATTATTATTACTATTGCAATTTTTCAAAATAATAATTATTATAAGAAATCTAATATTTTTTATATTTTTTATATTATTCTCTTACTCTGATACATAAGTAAAATTAAATTATCGACTTTAGCAATTTTCGACAAGCTTAGATAATTGTATTTATAATTCGATGTATTACTTGCCCTCAAATCAAGTAGAGCGAAGAAAATGTCTCTTATTCTTTTGAAGATAATTCTTTAATTTGTTGCCGCTAAAGTACCTCTTATTTTTCCAAAAAGATTGCTCTTCAAACAACAAGCCCTTCGGCTACGGCAAAGTGCCTGGCAATCCCGAAGAGCCTCGCTAATTCATTTTCGTCGCCTGGTATCTCAGAGCCAATCCCAGCAAAATCGCGTTACACGAGCGGCAGAAAGGAATTGTCGACGACGAAATCGTCGACCAAGATTATCCGTTTACCTCGATCAAAGCGAGCTAATTGATTGCATTTTGGTCGCAGGTCCGAGTTAATGCGATCCTCTGAAGATCTGAAATACCGCAGTAACGCTTGGTTTCCACATTCTTGTCACCTTTCGCGACTAAATGAATGAATTATTTCTCTAGCTGAAATGTAACTGGAAGCACTCGAAGATTAAATATTTGTATAAACAAGTGTTGCTTTGCTGTCACGTCTCGCGAGAAATTTCTTTAAACTTTAAATTTTTGCATTCTAAAATAAATTTTTCCAAAATTAATTGTTTTTCCGTCGTGAAAATAAATTAACAAACACGTAAATTAAAATCACAATTAATATTATACGTTAATCTTAAGAATTACATTGAAGATTCAGTCACAAAGTCTAAAACATATTTAAACGTTTTCTAAAATTTAAATTTAAAAAAAATGAACGAATATTTCAGAATAATTGCAGACGAGTTCCTTCCACTTCGACATTGTTAGATAAAATCGCGGTTATGCACTAAAAGCACTATATAGCGCTTGTACGGAATTGCGTGCAACTCCTTAGAATTTCGACTCAATCACGATATGCCACTCTCGATATACCCATTGCTCTTTTGTGTAGTCCTATCTAATTAGCCGCAATATCAGCAAACCGCACGATTGATACTCTCTATTCACTGTCCCAGAAATTGACGCCCTAAGAGGCTGTGGTGCCGTCCCGATGAAGTTTCGATAAAGTCATTTCGTGACTCACTACCGCAACGCGACTACACTTCCTTGCGAGATTCCGCAACCATTCCGTATCAATATCTACCCGCTACAATATATCATCAATCTGTCTTTCCATCTCATCCCTTGATACACGAGACTCACTACCGCAACGCGATTCAATAATAAAAAAAAAAGTATATAAAAACGTAAACTTCTGTTATAGCATCAGACGATACCACGTACAATTTAAATAAAAACTTGCTGCGTTTAAATTGCGATTACGTCTCTGTAAACTAGAAGACTAAGGGCTATTGTTATCAGAGTAAGTTTAACTTAAGTTCAGTTTCCTTCCCTAGTGTCTTCAAAGGGCTTCCTGGCTGATGTATGCGGCTTCCGGAAGGCAGGCTTCGGGAAGGCATGCAAAATCCACTACGAATAGCACGCCGAAATGTTTTACACGAACGGTTTAACGCTCCACCGCCGACGCACTTTAGAAAATGGTTTCCACGGCACAAACTACACGTATCCCCGGGACGTGGACAGTGATGAATGGCGATTCGCTTTGTAGTGCGCGGCGCGCGCGTTGCTCTCACGAAAATGGCTCATGGCTCATGGCTCATGGCTACCAGAGATCAGTCGCCGCGATGCACGAACCTTTCCGTGATCGGACATTAAGACATCGCTACCGTGGCGTGTCCTGTTATTAGTTGCGCTAAATCAAAAATGCAAGCGGCAGGAAACCACCCGGGATAACAAAATAATAAAAAGCAGCTGATATAATGCTGCTACTAAATAAAAAAAAAAAAACATCGCGTAAATGAGAAATATGAAGTGTATTACATCTTGCGTGTGCAAGCATTTGCTCGAGAAACGCCTCAGGTTGTACACAAATTTATCACAACACAAAATACGCGATACCTTATTTAATTTAATAACAATAACGAGATAAACGCAAGAGAAGTAAATTGGAGTGGGCACGTATACACAAATAAAATAACGGTATTAAAAAACGGCGATAATATCGCCAAATATGCTTGCACCGAGATTTTTGTTACTAACATGCGAGAGCGGTATCTCCCCGTCTGTTTTCGTTCTACCCGATGTTTCTTAACAAAACACTCGACGATGGGCGGCCGTCGTTCAAACACGGGCGGACCTAAACGACCTCACGCGAGAGACTGGCCGGGCCCCTCTTTGGCGTCGGTCGTGAAATATGCGTTTCACCCGACCTCACCGAGAGAGGCCCCGAGAGTCATCTCTCGTGCAAGCGCGTGCATGCCCATATGCGTGTGTACACGAAACCGGGGCCGGCACTCGGTGACAAATCGTTGTCATATCCGCGAAGTAAAATCAATATTTGCCGCCGACTGATGGTATGTACATAGGGACGAGCGATCCCGTCGAGCTTAATTCCCGCGGCTTACGACGAGTTCATACGCGTGTTCCCACGGGTGTTCCCCATGGCTCGACGCAAAGAGACTCGCGAGAGTGCGAATGGGACCACGAGATAAAAGGTGGAGAGTAGCGCTTGGCCGGCTACGCGCGCTGATGCGCCTCCACCTACACGTGAACGAGAAATTACAGGAATAAACTGTAAAGCTCTAGGCGAGAGAGATCTTTATAAGCTCTATCATGCGTTTGGTGTTTCAAGAGGATTAAATATATAAAAAGAGAGACATGATACCGCTTAGTCTATGATGAAACTATATTGCTAATTCCAAGAAAGAAAGGCTTTTTTTCACTATTCGCGTCTACGAACGGATGCAAGCACCGAGAAAAACCGAAGAATATTCTCAGTGAGAGAATATCTTTCCTCTTATCTTCGGTTACAATTAGCATTCTATGGTAGTTTACAGTCAGGAAAATTCTTTTCGAATAATTTCGATTAAACTATGAAAGCATCATTGCTATACACCGTAAAACAAATTAGAAGTAATAGCTAATATGAAGTATCCAATCTATAATTTCTTAATATTAATATAAAAATAGTAAAATGATAAGCAAGATGATAAAAATAAAATGGACATTTCTATGCAGTAAATGCAATCACAATTATAGTGAATATAACTATTTTTTAAACATTCGTTTATTATTAGTAATATAATAGCTATAATTTTCATGATTACAATAACTAGTTGGCACCGAAAATGACTATGATTTATTGTTAATTATGATAATTGCAACCCATTTTTTTCTCACAGTGTAATTTAAATGCATTATATGCAATAATTTAATATTATAATAATTTCAAAATTATATAAAAACTGTCTTTAAAAGATTGAAAAGTTGATTCTTTTCTGACTAGGTGAGAAAAAAATTCTTTTATCTATGTCAAAGTTAATATTTCGATGTAATTTCACTTTACTATAAAAAAATGCACATATCGTATAGAAAGGGGGAAACCAATTGCGAGGAACAAACCTCGAGCTCGAAACCTCCGAGAGCGACAGGAAATTCACGTAAACCACGTGGGACGCCAATATCACGAATATGCGCGACAATGTCGGATGAAGGAAACGGGGAAATAAGTTTTTCCGGGAAAAACCACCACTATCCTTGATCCCCCGGACGAATCGAAAAGTCGACCATTGATCCGCTTGCGAACCCCACTTTTACGATGTGACACCTGCGACAAAATCGTCGATAGATTGTCACTGCCAGGAATAAAATACGCGTACTTCGAGAGCATCAAACACCTAATTAAAATAACAAACATTAAAATTGAAGTAACTGATATTTGAACGTAATTTCTGCACACGTATCCATTTACATAATTTAGTATAATAAAAACAACGTTAAACGTTAAATTTGTTAAACACTTTAAAAATAAACTTTAACAATTAAAGTCTAAATTTTATTGAATTTATGTCAAATTTAAATGTCAACTCTACATTTAGTTCTAAATTTTCGTTGTGCGATATCTTCGTGATGAAATCACGCTAGAAATTTTATGAAAACACATTGACTTCAAATTCGAATCGAAGAATCTTGTGCTGCCCTGTATGTATATTGCCGACACGTCGAATCATAACTTGAAAGCACCTGCTCCCTGCATCACGGGTTTCCGGTAACCATGACGACGGCACCTCGTTCTGGTCGAACGCCATGACGGTTAGCTTCTTTTCTAACGAGGAGCATCGTTACGTAGCTGTCGCGGGAATACGAGTGAAATCCTCGGATTGGCAGGGACCGGTCCTGACGAAAGATCACGAGAGTCAATGGACGGATCTTGTATGGTTACCTCTAAATCCCCAGATAACTACCTGGATATGTCAGGAAATTGTGAAAGTATTTTTCAAAGGTGTGATCTCGCGACCACAAAATTGAAATTATCAATATTACACTCGGATATATTTATAATTGGTATAAATAAGTATTAAATTCAATCAAATGCCATGTATACGAGTACATATAATGCCACATTATAAAATATACAAACAGAAAAAATTTATTTTTACTGTACATATTACATGTATCTTTTCTGTATTTCTAATATCACAGTTTGATGTGATTACTCCAGAAATTTAATACCTATTCGTCATGGCATCCAGGAAGACGCGCATACAAAATCGCAAGCGTACTGTTTTCCCCGAGTTTTACCCCAAGTGAATTTCCTCATCTAACGAGGTGCCTCATCGGGCGAAAGACGCGAGCGGAAGGATTTACGGGATGCGCAGAGTCCAGAATACGAGACAGGGAGAGTCGGAAGAAGGACGAATACGAAAAAGGATGGAAGATGGAGCGCGAAGAGCGAGAACGAGAGCTAAAATCGCCTCCCCGTGATCCCGAGGATGGAGGGGTGAAGGGAGGGTGATGGAAAGCGAGGGGTGAACTCGGTTTGCATAATGCCTCTGCCCGCTCAAGTGCGAGACGTAAGCTGTTTTACCATTTCCCCCATCGACAATAATCCCGGTAAAATATTATTTTAAAGGCGCAAGCGCGCGAGGGAGCTCGGGCTCGTGCAAGTCGACGATGTAAGTCGTTGCAGCGGTGGGTATAGGAGTGTGCACTTCGAAACGCGCCGTCGCTCCTCTACGAATTATGCATCAGCTAGTGCAGAAATTTTAATCGACGCTCCCTTCCTCTTTTCTTTTACCTTTCCCGTACGTTATGATGCTAAAATGGTACGAGGCAGAAAATTTGGAATCGGGGCTAAAGTTGACTTCCACATTTAACGACTGCTTCCGCTCAGTTTCTCCGATCCATTGTTTTAAACGCTCATAAACATGCTTGCGCATATCATTGTTTAAAGAAAATCAACAATAAATAATAGCTGTGGGCCAAATAAAATTACTACATATATAATTGATTGTATGTTATTATAGAAATTACTTCTCATTTTTTATTTCATGAAAATTACATTTTTTATTTCTATCTTAAGATAAAATGAAATGTAGCAACGGATGTCATAAGATCTATACGAATTAATCAATATATCATTTCCAAAGGGAAATTAAATTATATTTAAGATAGTTTTAAACATAACAGACTATGGAGGCGGCGGGGGGGAAGTACCTAAAGACTGAAGATTGAATACACATATATACAATGAAATAAGTTCAAAATGTAAAAAGTAACAATAAAAATAATTGTTAAATTCATTACTGTTAGTTACTAAAAAAAAAAGTAACGTCGTTATCAGTCCGTTATAAAAGTAATTGTAACAGTAACAGCGTTATAAGTAACGCGTTACTTCTCAATCCTGCATTTCCAACACATTCCGTGCGTATTCCAGAATCGTGGCATAAGTACTCGCACGCGTGTGTACATGCGCGTTCCGCAAACATCGGCCCATGCACGAGGATTGGGGAGCAGGTGCGCTAACATCACTCGCGTTAATCTTCGGTCCATAATTCCAGGATCACCAAAGTACCGGACGAGATATCGAAATCGATCGAACCGTGATCATGCGAACAATTAAAAACAATCGACCTGCCCGTGAATAACGGCAGTCGATAGATAAAGAGAGATAGAAAACAGCTTTTGGACTAGATTTGTTACACTTATTGAAAAACTGGATGTTTTGTAGAATTATATATAAAAAAATAATAAAAAAGTAAGTTACGAAAAAATAAAAATGCTATAAAATTAACAAGAATTTTAAAAAGAATTTTAGTTATTATAATTATTAATATATAAAATTTATAATATTAAATATAGAAAGAGAAACCGTAGACAATCATTGAGGATGGCACAAGAAAAGACGATCGCTATGCAGAAGTAAAGTTAAATTAGGAGCACAAACTAACGGACAAAGAATAAAAAGGCTGATCGTTCACATAGAAATGTCCTCACAGAAAACGAGAAGAGATTTAACAGGATTTTAGAAATTGAAGCTTGTGACGCAGAAGCTCGTTCAAAAGGATGTTACCAATGACAGAACGGACATTGTGGAACACCAAACCAGTGACAAATGAACGTTCTTATGCAAAATCGATTAATCTACAAAATTATACAGGAATATGCGACGAGAGTAGTTTAATCATTCAATTATGTAAATGCAGCGCAATTTTGAAGCAGTAAATTGACATGATTTAATTGGTTCGTAACTCTAACTGAAATTTTCTAATATTTCAAAATTCCACTAACCTAATATAAGAAAAATGCCTCATCATATTTCTTTCTAATTTACATAAAGCCTACTATTTTCTGCCATCATTAAAACAGTTCTTTTTTTTAAATAAAAGTTTGTAACAGAAAATTAAAATATAACACAGACGAAGGAAAATACATCAGAAATGAAAATATCTCGCGTTTCTACGAGTAGATTATTGCATCCTGTTTAGAATTACATGAGGAATACGTAATATTAAAAGATATTAAATATTTTCCCGGAAGAGATTTTTCTTTGCAGTTTTCATGTAATTTAATTTTTTCATTTACAAAATTATTAGAAGACTCAAAAATTATTATTATTATTACAATAAATATTACATGCATAGCAAACTGATAGAAAATCATTGGCAGCTTGTCTTATTCCAGATATTTTCCAGAATTGTTTATTCAAGATATCTTGAATAAACAATTATCTCATCATTACGGTGAGATTCCTGACAGTTATATGGTGCGAAAATAACTTAAAAATTAACCAATTTATTCTTACGAAATCCCTTCGAAAGTTTCTTCGCTTTGATAATCAATGGCGTTTAAACTGAGCCGCATTTACGAACCTCAGGCAACAAACTTTCTACCTCTTGTAAATTTTATGAAAAGCACTCTCTTTTAAGCATGTCGTAAACAATTGCGATTGTCGAGCAATTATTGAATCGCATTGCTGAATATGTCCTTAAATATATTCTAAGTAAGTTGCTCTCAGTATTGGAAATGAATAATTAATACGTGTAATTGCAATTTGAAGATTGAAATGGAATCTAAAAGACTAAAAGTCTTCTACTTCAAAATTAAACTTCAAGAATACAAATATTATGAAGAAACTTGTTTTTCAGATTACTTGAAAAATAAATCTTATTTCAATAAAAGTTTAGAATCCATGATAAGTAACTTCCTACATTCAGCAAGCAAACGTAAGTTCCATGAAATCCCGTTCGCCAGGAATGTGTAATTTACAAGAGCGATCGTGTTTCATATTATGCATACATAGAGAAGAAACTAAAATCTATCGCATAGAACCGATTTTCGCTTTAAATTTATATATTGCTCCGAAGTAAAGTATATAAAAATCAGAGCTGGCTATTTTCCCCGGAGGGCAATCTCCCATGCTACACACGGCCAAATATTTTTACATGATCGCGTATCTGTGAGATTACGGTCGTACGATATTACCTCGGTACGATGGAAAATGCACTACATCGGCTGCAGTGTAGCGGGAAGCACTCAGTCATTTCCTCGTAAATGCGATAGTATAAAAGTCGATCTTCTCGGAACGATCCCTCTTATAATGTACGCGTCTAAGATGTGCTAAAAATATACGAGCGCCGTGCCTTAATTAAAAATCTGTAACTTTATTGTCGCAGTATGTATGCAGCATAAATGTGATTCCGATCGAAAAAAATCGTCACTATTCGATTCGGAATGTCCGCCTTTGTACAAATGTGAAAGGAAAGAGAGTATCGACAGTATGAAAAGGGTTAAAACGGCGTAGCGAAAAGGTTGAGTAAGCAGAAAATGCTGTCTAACGATGCGTTTTAGAGTGTTTAGGAGAACTGGATAGCGTGCCGCTAATCACAGCAAGACGAGCAGCGCGCGGGAAGCTGTGTTCGTTGCTTCGGAATACGATTGGGTCCGAATCGGCAATCTGTTAAAAAGCGATTCCTCAGAACGAGTAAGGAGAGTCCTTGAAATATAAACCCTCTTACGAGATAGCGGATAGTAGCAGAGCTCTCAAAGAAAGCGGCGACTCACGGATACGCGTGAACGAAGACTACGGGAAGACAGAAGAAGGGAAATAGGGGAAGAGAGAAAAAGAGAGAAAGAGAGAGAGAACACAGAGGAGAGTCACTGTCAGAGAAATTCTCTGTCAAAGGAGCCGGACGCCCGATTAGATGATGAGATCGAGCGAGCATAAGAAAAGGAAACGCCATCGCTATCGGCGAAAGAATATTAAAGCGACTCGAAGTGATGGCGGATTTCTTCCTCCCACGCTATTACACTGTACTTATCTACGCTATTCATCCTGTTAGCTTGAAAACTTATCGCTACTACTAAATGTTCAATATCGAACCGCGTGATGTTTAGATAGAAGGAAAGGGAAATGCTAATTGTTTCCGCAAAATTGTTTCTTGTAAGAATCATAAATTAATAAACTAATATAATTACTATAATAGTATAACATTTTGAAACTTTAAGTAAGTAATGATCTATTTATACTGCAAAAACTTGTTATATATATATATATAATATAAATTATAATACAAATTACCTTATATGTAGTATCTAATTTGAAAATCAAAACCGCATTTCTCTATTTGAAATTTGATAATTCTATAACTCTTGAATAATTTAATAATATAAATCTGTTCTCTTAATTTAATTCGCTTGACAACGTTTATCGTCACCAATAAAATAGATAGTAAAATCGTTTGATTAATAATCTTGTGATCATGGGATACAAGATTTTTCAATAAGCAGTACGTAAGAGTCGCTTGATAATTAACATTGCGAACATTGCTTATTGCATCGCAATTTGCAACTCAAACTCTACGATTATTGGCAAATCGGAAGGCGGCTTACGGAGCTCAAAGGAGCATCTTGAAGACGTTCGAGCAAGGAAGTCAGCGGTGTAAACTGAGGAAACGGCAAGACGGACCTCTTCCGTCAAAGAAGACGCGGTGAAGAGGGCAGGATCAGAGGATCAGAGGAAAGGCTGCATCGTGCATACAAATAACCGGTCGGAGAACTTCGCGCTCGGCGGAAGTGCATTAAACGAAGGTTAGCTATCTGGCGTAATAGGTGAACCTGCTCGACGAGGCGTTTATTGTGCCCAGCACGTCTTGGCTTGCTCCTCTCTCTCTCTCTCTCTCTCTCTCTCTNTCTCTCTCTCCTTCTCCCTCCCTCCCTCTCCCTCTCCCTCTCCCTCTCCCTCTCTCTGTTCCTCTGACAGGCTTGAGCTCAATCCTTTCAACACCGAAGTGAACATGAACCGTTTAGCCACCATGACGACCCTGATGTCCTTGCTACCATTTTATGTGTCGCCTCTGTGACATCGTCAAGTAAAAGCAACGACGTATTGATTTGTTAGTCGTGAACCTCTTAGATGTGAATCGATTGCGAAAAATAAATCTCTTCATCACAAAAAAAATTGCAATGCGAAGAATGAGTTTCACAGAAAGTGTAATTAGAAAAATAAAAGAAAATATTATAGACATTTCTCTTTTCTAATGCAAGATCAACTGTCAAGAAAGATATGATTCTATCTAAAGAAATATCCTATCCTTCATACGTCAGGACGAATGCATTCGCTCGTATACAAGCGTTTGCAATACGCTTCGTTGCGAGTTTTATCTCCTTCAAATTCAACAGGCTTGGAAGTGCTGTTAAGATCTTTTTTTTCCATGGTACGCAATTTGTCCACACAATTACGCGAACACCGACGCACACGGCGCGAATAATTTATTAATGACTTGATTTAAAATTTAAACGCGACTTAAATTTGCATGAGTTAAAGCCGACCCGACGCATGCGAATTTTGCCGACATTGTTCGAAATTCTTTTAATTACTCGTCTGATACGTTTGTATTACGTGCTTCGTCGTGCATTATATGCAAATCCCAACGCGATTTAAAAAAGGAAGTATTTATTGCGTCGGTGTCTTATACTAGAAGATACTCAGATAATCTATAGGATGACAAAATATATGTAATATATAAATTATTTTTTCACGCGCGCGCACGTTTATTATTATAAAGGTGTGTGTTAAAATTATATAAATTTATATTTTGTTCTTTCTCTTCTTTTTCTCTGCTTTTTCTTTCCTTTTTTTAAAATAAATTCTCTCGAAGGAAAGCACAAAAGCTTAAACTTTATTACAACTTAAAATCTTCCTAAAAATCTGATTTCCTGGGAAAGATTTCAATAGCATTTAACTGAAAGATTACTAGCAATATTATTAAGGAAGAGATTGAACATTCGTCAAAGAATTCGTAAAAGGGAGTACGTGGAACATCACGGTACACACCAGCATTGTAGCACTAACGGATTGAGCGAGGAGAACAGGTTCCTCGAGGACTATTCACGTACCGCCTGAATAGGACCGCGGATCATTTTAAGGAGGATTTAATAGAAATATTTATATTTTCCCATCCGCCACGGGAGACGATAGTCGTGCAGAGAGATCGACGGAGGGCGTCAGCCCTCCGCGCGGACGCATTATTATTTATTCATGCGGTTTGACGAGGGAACAATCCTCAGTATTTACCCGGACCTTTTCACGCTCGCAGTCGCTCGAAATTGTCTCGCTTTTGTCCGCCGCACATTCGGTGTGCGCGTGTATATACGTGTATTTACTTCGGCGTAGCTTCGTTTCCACGACGTTTTCGCCGGAAAATTCGCCGGAGCGTACATCCAGACATCTGGCGAGGGCGCCCTTAGGCGTCGTCGGGGTTCTTTGCATGAAGGACGCGACGCACGGCGGGCCCCGAGCAGGGTGAGTTCGTCCGAAATCGAATCGCACCCTCGAACGGCGCCCGAAAAATTGAGCACATTGTTAATGCGATTCTCAGGAGATTGCTAACGATATTGTTGCTACAGACTCTTAGTCCGGACATGGACTAAGTAAATATGCGACGATAGAATAGGTGCGATCGTGTGTGCACTGAGAGAAATGTTTGGTAAAATCAACTAATGTTTGGTTGAATAGTGATCAAATGAATTTTATAGTTATAATTACTAAATATATAGTTGTTTTCATCAAACAATTTGTAGCGTTAACCAAATAATTATTTTCATACAACAAATTACAAAAAGTTTTGTTGAATGTAACTAAATTTTTGGTACCAGTAACTACAAAATTCATTTGGTCACTATTCAACCAAACGTTAGTTGATCTTACCAAACGATTTTTCTCAGTGTAACATTCTATACACTGAGAGAAATGTTTGGTAAAATCAACTAATGTTTGATTGAATAATGATGAAATGAATTTTATAGTTATAATTATTAAATATATAGTTGTTGTGACCAAACAATTTGTAGCGTTAATCAAATAATTATTTTCATACAACAAATTACAAAAAGTTTTGTTGAATGTAACTAAATTTTTGGTACCAGTAACTACAAAATTCATTTGGTCACTATTCAACCAAACGTTAGTTGATCTTACCAAACGATTTTTCTCAGTGTAACATTCTATACACTGAGAGAAATGTTTGGTAAAATCAACTAATGTTTGATTGAATAATGATGAAATGAATTTTATAGTTATAATTATTAAATATATAGTTGTTGTGACCAAACAATTTGTAGCGTTAATCAAATAATTATTTTCATACAACAAATTACAAAAAGTTTTGTTGAATGTAACTAAATTTTTGGTACCAGTAACTACAAAATTCATTTGATCACTATTCAACTAAACGTTAGCCGATCTTACCAAATGATTTTTCTCAGTGTGCTCGCTCAAATAGAATTGTTATTAAAGTCTTTTATTTTATCATTTATCGTATCTTTACTGTTAAACGCTCTTTTTACCAGTAGACACAAAATCTATTTCTTCAGACTGAAAAGCTCTCGCTCGCATGTCAATTAAAGCAGCGTTCTCCGCTTCGACACTTGTTACTTGTAAGATATTCTTTGTCAAACTGCGAATTTTCATTGTAAAGGAATTCGCACTGCTGCCGGAACATCTTCACGTCCGGCGGACGATACAAAGCAGCTCCGAGAAAAAGTTTCATTCCCCGGGCACTTGAAGTTTTTGTTAGTGAAATAAAGCGCTTCCTTCCTCGCCTTGCTAACGCCGTCCGTAGCGCCGTTTGCGCAGTTTCGCTTCTAGCTCACGGCCTTTGCCACCCCTTTCATCGGCACCCGTTCCTCTTTCAGAGTAGTTCTCCACTTGCACGAATCTCGTTCCGATCGTGACCGGCGCATCAACTTTCAAGTCGACTGTCGGCTACACGAAAAGACTCTCGCCAAGTCTATTCGTCGACATCTTCGAAGTTGTTATAAATTCTATTAATGCCCCGAGCAACGAAAAATAATACTTAGGTCAGCGATTTCGAAGCGATGTAATACACATAAAAGTAAAAAAAAAATTTTTGAAATAAGAAAGTTTCCGATAAATTTTCATAAAATCGTTCATAATCAAGATAAAAAAAGCGATACTGTATTTCTTGGAAGATGCGCCGTTGAAGCATTTCTCATGAAGTTTGTTAGCTTGTTTTAGAAGGCGAGAAAAGTATATTTTCTCTTGGAAGTATTTTTATCATTAATCTCTTCTTGATCAGAGAGAGCGACAGCCGAGCGCTCTTTATCAGTATAGTTAGCCGTATATCGTGTTAAGCAACTGGATGCCCCCGAAGAGTCGTAGATAATCCAGCGAAACAACAGGACAGGAACGAGGACGACAAAGTGCACACGACTACCCGCATCTGCATCAAGCGCTAAGAACTCAAGGAGGACTCGGCTCAACTCGATGGAAGATACGCGCGGCGAGCGACGTTCTGTTCCCGTTCAGAACTACCGCTCGGCTCTGCGGTTTCG
>QKQZ01013101.1:0-20184 GCA_003595255.1 Solenopsis fugax
CACTGAAGTGGGGACCGGCCAACCGATCGATCCTCCGCGCGCACCTCAGAACTGTGCTGGCGATCGTGATGAATGGTCTGGCGTCGATCGATGGATGGCTTCGGAGCGATTTGTAATTAATACGCTTCCGCGGTTCTTTCGAGAATTCCGGGGGTCGTTGATCCCCCTTACCTATGTGTCCACACGTAGTGGTGGACACTCGCGGTATGAAACTCTCGGAGAAGATTAATCGTTTATTTTTATCGTCTTTGTTAGAGAGCAAAGTATCCTTCTCGGCAATAAACCTCGTTGTTCAAATCTTTATTATTACCTCCTCTCGCTGCCCTAGCTGCTCCTCTCGACGTCGCGACGTCGGCATCGTGTCGTTGCTTCATGCGAAAACGCAGACTAAAATTGAACTTTTTAAACCCCTACTAAACCCCTACAACGCTCAACGTTTAGAAAAATGAAAGCTGCATCGGAATACGGTCGCTGAGTACAATCTCGATTTATTCAGGCCGAGATTGGTAACCCGTAACCCGGGATCACCGATAATACTGGCGCGGCGCGGCGTTTAACCGCGAAACACATTTTCGGCCGGGAATTAACGCGCTCGCGCGCATTATGCGGTGTAGCTGCAGGCGCGACGTCGCGTCGCGTCGCCGTCGTTCCGGCAGCGCGTTGTTGTTGAGGTCTCCGCGTGATCCCGTGTCCGATCTGTCGCGAGCGGACGGGAACGGCGCGGCGCGGCATGTTGAATTTAATGAGATCGTACGCGCGCACTAGACACGGTTCGCCGAAGCGGGCATCCGGTCATCTCTCTTTCTCTCTTTCTCTCTTTCTCTCTTTCTATCTCTTCTCTTTCTCCATCTCTGCATCGCACCGAATCGAAACGAGAAATCGGCGTCGATATCGATTTCCTGCTCCATTCCCGCTTGTGTTTGGACGCGCTTTCCGTCAGTGCGCTCCAGCGATACGCGCGCGCGAGTTCCAATCAAATCCGGACTCTCGCGACAGCGGTTACGTCACTTTTACGATGTGTTTGTACGGTAGCGCGTTTGCACAACCGGAGATAGTTGACAAGGGTATCCTCAGAAAGCGTTGAAAGCCGCGCATTGAGACCGTATCGAATGCGATACACTGTCTGCGTTTACAGGCTTGACCCGATAGTGTGTGGCGCGCGCGTTATCCTTATCAGACTCACACACGGCTATTCGACTTGGTCACATTGCATTGCGTAAAAAAAAAGAAGTATATATTATTTAGCCTCGGGGTCACTCGTACGTAGATTAACTATTAAAAACTACTCGCGTAGAAACATTAATGTAAGCGGCAGTCACGTCGACCGTTTCAACGAGGTCGAAACGCGCCTCGTGATCTCCTGTTTAATTTCGCTTACGCA
Source organism: Solenopsis fugax (assembly GCA_003595255.1). NCBI lineage: Eukaryota > Metazoa > Arthropoda > Insecta > Hymenoptera > Formicidae > Solenopsis > Solenopsis fugax. Next base: position 1,382 of record QKQZ01013101.1, read on the forward strand.
ACTCTAGAAGCAATTAGCATTTTTTGCTGTTCTTCGTCCCGGTCGAGATGTTGTTCTACTACTGCAGGCAATTAATTTAATTCGCGTTACGGATCGTTTGCCGTTCAATCTTTATATAGCGCGTGCGTCGCGAATCCGTCACCGGCGAGAATAAATAATCATCAATTATTGTCAAAAGACTGAAACACGAAATCAATATCATAACGTTTAAATTTGTCAGTCTCACGTTTCTCCTCTCGATATTTTTATTTATTGCATTTTAAATACACGATGGACATTAATAATAACAGTAACATTGTAAAATGAATTGCATCATAACTATTAATCCTTATCACGCTCATGCGTGCGATTTTATTTTCTATAATTTTATTGAATGAATTTTAATTCAAATATTAATTGTCTCGATTTATCCGAGTATTTTTAGGCATGCTATAATCGTGTGTTTCCGCCATGGAGATACTTTTTGTTGGCTGCCCTCTCGTACGAAAAAAAAAAAAAACTACACAGGCAGATATATACAGTTGCATTAATAGACGTGACGCATGAAAAACTTGCAGCCACGTCAGCCTATATATCGATTGGCGGTTCATGCCGGGTCGCACGCTCTTGAGAGATTTGTCGAGATGCGCGAGAAATTGAACGTTCCAAATTTTATTGTGTATTTTCGCGCGAACAAAGCGACGACGCGTTGAATGCGTGTGAATTATGATGGCGAGTATCGTCGTGAAACAATGCCGCATGTAATATGCAGTATGCACGTATGTTAAAAAGGCGTTGCTCTGTTTAACGCGCTTTCCTGGCAGTCATATATTTAATGGTGCTGCCTATATAAGGTTAACAAGATCATTCATCAACTGAAATTAATTAAATACGTATATTATTTCTGATTTTTTTTATGTGCGCAAGCGTTCGTGTTTCTCTCATATTTCCTCGCTTCGACGACTGCTGCTTGCTGAATTGAATGACAACTGAAACATAATAGAAGATGGCTCGATAATTGTGTACGTTCTGAAAATTTTCGATATTCCGTTATTTCTTTAAACATTTCTATTTTTATAATACTTAAAAAATTGTGAAAGACAATTATTTTTATTTCACAGCTTGTATCTACCTTTGTATCATTTCATATTTCCCATAAATGTCTTCTTAACAATCGTGCTATTAATAATTGAAAAATTTATATATTTTAAATATAAATCTGTCACTAACAGAAGCAACAAACGGTTTTCATTCGTTCGATATATTTAACAATTTTGCAATAGCTCATATATATTTTTTTTCATCCAGCGTCTACGTCGCCGTTTTTTTTTTTCCGTAAAAATTGTACATCAATGTTACTCCTGTGGAGATCGTGACTGTAATCGAATTGTCAATAGTTGGCGGCGAACGGTCAGCAAAGTGGAACGCGTAGCAAAGCCAGTCGAGCGTTCATCGTACATCATTATTGGGCCGACGGCCGATCGGGCGTTCATCTCCTGTCTTTTTACATGACAAAACGTCGGTCGGTTAGTAGAACGGTCAATTTCTCACAGAGAAGAACGATCGGCGCACCCTGGTAATTAACGTTGCCGTCATTTATTGCGATACTTGGAGAGTGATTAGAGCCCACCACGAAAATCGCAGCGAGCCATCAAACAAAATACCGTTCTGGTCTCAGCAGGTTGGACAATCATTCCTAACGTTGAATCGTTCGGAGTAAATTTGAGCGCGATCAATTCGTTCGGGAAAGCGGCCAAATCTGATTTTCACGGATTCGATACTAATCCAGAATCGTAATTGGGACGCGATCGAAGATCGAAATCGTAAAAACTGACGCAAGGTGGCCGGATCGACGACGCTTAGTCATTGCTCGTTTTTTTCCATATAAGACTAACAAATTCGATATGCTTCGTGATATTTGTCGATAGCCGTGATCGAGCGTATCGACCGCCGCCGCGCCGTACCGAAAATCACAGCGCATAATGCGCTACGCTTGTTAAATAACTGTTACATTCGTCCACTTGTCCAAGTCTTGCAAAATTGTCTTGCGAATAATGACTACCTTTCGAAATCCCGAATGAGATTCGACGATGGACACTTTCGCGTTGAAATAATAAAAGTGTTGCATTCGGGAAGATCTTGCGCCGTTGACCATTTTATACAGAAAAAAAATGAGTATCAAATCAACAATTCATTGTTTCATATATAAACAAGAATATAAAATCTTCTTGGAAGAAGATAATCTTAATCAGACATAATTTGTTTACGTGAAAAGAAAAATTTTCTCCATGTAAGCAAATTATGTCTGTTTGAGATTATAAATTCTTCCAAGATTTTATATTCTTGCTTATATATGAAACAATGAATTGTTGATTTAATATTAAAATTGGAGAATTCGACCGTTAATGTAATACATACAAATTGAAATAAGAACGCCTTGTACGGTCAAGCTGGATCTTAGTGCTTTTTATAAATTTTACTTGTGTGATTTTTATATACCTTTTTTCAAATTCAACCGACTACGCGCCGAATTAATTTTCCGATCATAACGCAGCTATAAGTTGAACATGAACAGGTAATATCACATTTATTAAATTAGAAATAATTTAATAATTAACGATGCTAACTTGCATCTTGATATTAGACCCNGAACTTCCCGAATCTCCGGTCCGAGCATCTTACCTCTTCGACCACTGAGGCCTCGGTGATATTTCTCGCAATAATGACCGGAAAAGTAATTCGGCGCGTAGTCGGTTGAATTTGAAAAAAGGTATATAAAAATCACACAAGTAAAATTTATAAAAAGTACTAAGATCCAGCTTGACCGTAGAAGGCGTTCTTATTTCAATTTGTATGATTTAATATTAATTTTTTTTCTGTGTAGATTAATGTTATATTATTAATTGCTTTATACGTTCTATCCAGAGGTTTCAGATTGTTTAAAGAATTCAAGATATTATAAAACTGTCGATATTTCTCTCAACTAAAAATTGTGAAGAGATCATTTGCTACCATAACGATATAACTAAAAAAAAGATGTAACTTATTTAAAAAATTGTCTCAAAAAAAAGAGAATTCTGATGAAAATTCAATACACTGAATAAAGAGTTACTGATATTTTTATTCCTCTACAACCAGCTACAATATATTGTTACATTAATATCGTATTTAAAAATAATATTACAAAATTTTAATAACTCAAAACATACAAAGCAAAAAACTTTGTTTTTTATTGTAATAAATGAGCGATATTAATAGTGGAAGAGAAAAAGTTGATAAAAGGACGATTATTCGAATATCGAGCGAATTGTCGAGATTGTTACCTGAATACTTATCATCGAGCGAAAATTAGAGTGTCTGGGTGAATTAATTTTCGGAGCGTCTCAGAACATTGGCTTCGTTTATCGATTGATAGCGTTCGCAAAGGCCGCAACGACCAAGACGAGCGTGCTTGGAAACAACGAACGAGAGCGGCTCGGTCGTTATCTTTAACCCAAGAATTTTTCATAAAGTTGCCCTACATACACGTCGACTGCGGTGTCGCCAGGTCGGGAGGCATTGATCTGTTCCTGATAATGCGAGCTACCTTACACGTATACCTACAGGCGCATAGAAAATGTGGGGTCGTTTGTTCGTCAGATAGACCGAGACCGCCAACGGAAAAAAAATAGCTGCGAACTCGCGTCCACCTTGAATCTTTTTTTATGCTCACGCGATTTTCCCTCCGTGCGCGGACTCTATAAATGGAATATAATTCCGCACGCAGCTGTGCTGGTAGCGTAAGGAATTAATCGTTCAATATTATGCGCCGTATATTTATAATATTTCCATAGTTAATATTACCAAAGTTTGTCAAAACTGTCAAAAGACATAAAGTATTCCAAAATGTGCGGTGACGTTGTTTGGCTTTATTGAGTTTATTTTTTTGTCTTTTCAGGACCACACGGTAATACGATTCCGGAAGTCGTTGCCGGGCGAGGTTTCACCGGATGGCGGCAGAACACGCGTGCAACGGGAGGTGGGGTACGGCAGAAACGTGGTTTCCTGTTTTTTGGGCTCTTACATGCAGATCCCTGAAATCGTTCGTTACGACGCGGCCGACATAGCCAAATTGTCGGACGTCGTTCGCCCTCTCCGACCAGGTAAATTGTTTTCCCACACGTCAGATATAACACGCCGTTCTTTATCGCTCCTCGTTTTTGCATAGAATGTGCAGGGATTCCCACGAAATATATTGGCTTCTTTGAAGGCTAAATTAAACCGTTTCGTGACTCTTTGTGATTTTGTGTAATTAGACGCTACCATCAATTTCACGCGTCTTGTTTCATTGTTTTTTTTTTCTTTTTTTCTTGCACGCGTCCAATTATCGAGCACCCCGTACACCACTTTCTCCGACAAAATGTAAGTTTCCAATATTTAAACGTAATCGTGTTGCTCTTTCTCGGGAAACAAACACGAACAGGTGCTGCCGGATCGTAACTAGTTTCAATCGCACCATCTCTTCGTTTTTATTAAGGTAGTCGCTGAGTTATTCTACGCCGGCTTACACCTGCCACCTTATTTTTCGGTCGCTCCGGCCGAATAACCATCTTTCGCGTCCGAAGCCTCTCGGGACATCGGGTTTCTCATTCGGGTGCACGCAAGGAGTCTGGAGCTGAAATTTCATCGATTCCACTGCAATATTGTGAATAAGGGGCGATCCAGTTGCATCTTATTCTCATTCTTTTTTTTGCCATGCGATCGATCGTATCGAGTTACGATATTATATGGATGTACGGAATATCTGTAAAAAGACAACTGAATGTTCTCCGCGACTCCCTACGCAAATCAATTGATCGTTCTTGGATGCTAATGGACAGACCATCGCTACACTGAAAAAAAAGACTGGTTATAACTACCAAATGTATAGTGAAATAGTATCAATTAAATATTTGGTCAATGTAACCAAAAATAATTTTACTTTTCTAAATATTTAGTAACTTATACCAGATTTGATAATACTTACTAAACATTTAGTAAAATAAAATTATTTTTGGTTATATTGACAAAATATTTTATTGATACTATTTCACTATACACTTGGTAGTTATAACCAGACTTTTTTTTCAGTGTACACTTAGAGAAATCGTTTGGTAGTATAGTGATCAAATGAATTTTATAGTTACTGGTATCAAAACCTTTGTTACATTTAACAAAAAAACCAAAAACTTTTTGTAATTTGTTGTTTGAAAATAATTATTTGGTTAAGACTACAAATTGTTTGGTCAAAACAACTATATATTTAATAACTATCACTATAAAATTCATTTGATCACTAATCAACCAAACTTTGGTTGATTTTACAAAATATTTCTCTCAGTGTAAGCTCGGCGACTTTAATCAACTTATGATTTCGCTAATTCAATTACTCTCGCGAATAAAGCACAACCATTCTTGTTATTGCAGAATTCACATATTTGGATAGCCATTGAGCGTAGGAAAAAATATACGCGATGAATATTACAATGCCGTCGTGTTACAAAGATTATCGAGGATTGTCCAAGTTCTGTTTTTTTTTTCAATATGTATTTTTATTCTTATCGGGATAAGATAATGCGATGTCTGATTGACGTACGTCTCTCCAATCTCATTCGAAATCGCAACATTTTCACGTAAAAGTAGCGTCGCCCGCGTGACGCAGCCCGTTACATTAAATCGCGGATAATGAAACATCACTGTCGCCGTTAATAGTCACAATGGCGATAATTATATTGACATTTTATCTCGACGGTAACGGCTTTCTATCCGCGATGGAGCGCGCTCCTCTCGAAGCCGCGCGCGGCGCGCCGTAAAGCGAAAGACCGAGAAGACCGAGCAAAGACCCATGCAGCGTGAGGAACGGAAAACGGTTTCTTCCCCTTCGAAAGCGATCTACGGTGAAATACCTATGGCCATAACCATCGCTTCTGCGTCCGTATACTCACACGCGATCAACCATACATTTGTCCATGAGTATCTTTGCGATTTAATAACGCTTGCCGCTTGCCGTCGTATCGGAACGAAACGATCAGCGCGATGCATTCCATTTCTCGTGGGTTAATTAAGCAAGTTCTCGAGAAGGAGCAAGCGCGCCGCAGCTTTCCCACCGAGCGCAACGCGATACCGGCGATACCGGCGCATCGATCGATAGTAAACTCTCTTACAATTGACTTACAATTCAGCCAAATGTCGCGGGCTCCAACCGGGCGGCGGCGGGGCTTTTCGTTCGTGCTGGGAAATAAAGTGCCCCGCGTCCGCCTCGGCGCGGCGGACTAAATTTACGACGCGCGGCTCTTGCGGGCTGTCTGCGACCCACACTCTCCTCTCGTCTGCAGCTGTGCGCTCTCGAAAAGATGACGTCGCCCGAGACGAGAAGCGTTCTCGAGAAGACGCTCTAAAGTCGCCGCGGTCGCCGAGTGCCGTGTCGTTGCTTTATCGTTTTTCGCCGTTATCCGTTTTTAAGTCCCTCCTTAATGTCCCTGCGACACACGTGTCCCGCATAATCCCTGTCCCGCCATTTGAATCACATTTCTTAATTTAACGCGAAATTTCACGTGTGTATTTCACACTCTCAATTTATAAAAAAAAAAAGAAAAAAATGTATGTCGGCGTTGCAGCGCGTCTCGTTCGACGCGCCGCATTGGCCGCGACGTTCACACGTTTCCAAGAGAGATGTACGATCATTCATTCCTACGAGAAAAGGCCACGACCCCGAGGTGTCCGCCGAGATATCGCCAGATACCTTCGGAAAAGCCAGAGTACATAAGAATGTTTAAATATCGTGAGGACGTATAAATATCGTTCTCAGCGACGCACTGCGAAATCGAGAGATCACTGATCTGGACGAAGGACGAGAACGCGATGTGTTGTACGTGTGTATGCGTAAGTGAATGCAATAAATAAAACTTCACTGACGAGAGACGCGAATGAATCCTTTCCCGCTGGTTTTCACAGCGTGCATAGTTGTTGCATCGTCGAGAGTAGGACGTCTGTAAAAATATGTCTCTGTTCTGCTGATGTCACTCCAGGAGATGGTGAGACTTGAAATAGTACGAGCGGAAACTTTGAGGATGTATTAAAAGATTCTGTCTCGACTTTATTGTTTCTGATAATGTTCTCAACTTTTGGAAAATCCAAATATCATTTGACGTGATGTAAAAGATGGGAATCTTCTCGATAAAATTGAAGCTGACGCTTGTACACGCTTGCAGCGACGGATAACGTCAGAAGGATGCTGGCAATGTTGGAGAGAAGCAGTTATTATAGTAATTAAAAGGAGGAAACCCCTCGTTAATAAATATCGGTAGAGAGAGATAGATGTTTCTGGCCGTCTCGCGTCGCGTCGTGCGATCATGACAGATTAAGCCGCGTGATAGCAAGCTACCTCTTAATCCCTTCATACATCTCTTTTAATTCTTTTTAACTTTTTTTATATTTACTTAACATCCTCGCAGAAATTGGTGAAAATTATTTTCATACCGCTAATCGGCAGGATTACTCGTATTAAGGAGATGTTCTAATCTACACGCACTGAATACAATTTTTTATTAACAAATAAATATTTATTTTAACATTATTTCCTTAATAAAAAAATATTTCCTAAGTTTAAAAATAATTTATTATATTAATATTTATTTAAATTAAAAAATTGATTTGATCGGAAGAAATTTTTCTTACGGTATAAAAGATAGTCTATTTTTGGGAATGTTTTTAAAGAAAACTGCTGTGCACATTCTTCTACGCTTTTTCAGAACCACTTGTACATATTTAGTAAATATTTACAAATTTTTGTATAGCTAAATGTTTAGTAATTTTTATGTTATCTATTTGAAAAACATTTTTCAAGTCGGTGGAAATTTCTCAAAAACTACCGAAGCTATCGACGTCAATTTTTGCATACGTGTAAAAACTATCTGTTTGTCGTGTGAACTAGGATTGTGTGGTGATATTTATAAATTAATTTTTCATACATGTTTTAAATTTACGTTATTCTTTTTATTTCTCAAAAATAAATTTCTCAAACTTTTTAGACTAAAATATTCGCATAATAAACAAATTCCTCGCTACAATGTTTATTCCACAGCATGACAGTGTTTTGGGCGAATACATACGCGCGACTTCTTCGACCACAAGCTTTAAAACTTTTTAGTGAACGATAAAATATGTATGTTTGATCTTTCGCTGATATTTAACGCGTCAGAGGTCCTATCCGAAGCTAAAATTAAATGATATATAGTATTATCTGTACGTTTATTGTTTATTGTCAACAAAAACTGGTAATATTTACATACGTTCCTATCTCCGTCCCGTCTTTTTTTCTCTCGCGCAAAAGGTCAAAATCAGATTGCAGATCCACATGTATGACATTTTGCATTTTAAAAACTGCGAGATATTTTAGAGAATCTCACGTTTGGAAACTGACGTTAATAATAAAACTTAATATATTGCACGGAAATTCAAAAGCAGGCTCATCGATGCACGTACACAGCGTTTCGCAATTGATAGCGAGCCTACGCATTTGGAAAACTGCGAAAGAATCACGTTCAGCGATTATGACTGACGTCAGTAACAAAACAGCAAAGTTAATTAATTCGGAAGCACGCTAGAGAGTGAAACGCCTACGTACTCTCTTTCGACGAGGGCACACGATCATCTCTATTTCTCGAAAATTTTCCATCTGCCCTACCTCCGTCCTCATCCCAGAAGGATGCGTTTTGTTCGAGAACATTTATTACACGCGCACACAATGAAAGCGCGACGAGATCGTGGCCGCGCGGAGGGGGATTTATTTTTGAATAATGCAGCGACGTTTATCATCCGCTATCGGCGAGAAGGAGATCCGCCCATTGTATGCAGCGCGCGGTAATTTCGTTCGATGGAACTACTTCCCTTTTCTCTTTCGGTGCGAGAACTGCGAGAACTGCGAGATCGCTCCGGGCAGTCGTCGTTCTGCACGTCTTATCGGGAGCCGTCGATCATCCGAGAGCCCGAGAGCCCGAGAGTCTTTACGAAATTATTTCAAGATATTAACAACCAATCCTCTCTTATTAATATGTTAATTTTTGACGTAACATGTAGCGCAATAACGGGGACCAGCTAAGTAGAGTGAGCAAATATAACGGATAAAAATAAGGATAAATTCGTGTTCTATGTTTTTCGCATGAAATGACAGCACGCGAGCCGCGTTTCCACACAAAACGGACGCAGACTCTGCTGCATAGACGACTCGTTCGATACTCGTTTGCATACGTCCACACGTGGGCGTGGATCACCGTTGTTTACGCATAGACGCTCAGCGACAGCGACGAGAGCGTGCAGGGTGCGCCGGGTGTTTTCCACCGGAAATCTGTTGGACAAACTTTGTGAAACGTGGTCCTGCAAGAAAACCCTTGATAAGGTGGGTGTGCAGGATTTACGCGCGGCTGCATCCAAAGGGGGCTGCTGGGAAGAGATGCTAATCGAAATGCCCCGTGTCGCATCGCGATCTCACGTACGCAACACGTATAAATTAATTCCCTCTTATATTACCTTATATGTATAATTAACGAGTCTTGATTGTGGCGTTCGAGACGACTTGGCGTCGTTATGCGAAAAGTCAAGTTTTATGCTCTTTCGCGTCGCGTCCCACTCGCGTGATCATGTCACCTTTTTGTTCTCATGAGCGTAACGGTTCTCGCTCATTGGCGTGCGCGCGGTCGGCATATGCGTGACAGGACGGTTTACCGAAGAGAGAGAGAGAGAGAAAGAGAGAGAGAGAAAGAAAGAAAGAGAGAGAGAGAGAGAGAGAGAGAGAGAGAGAGAGAGAGAGAGAGGGAGAGTTTATTATGCCATAAGTTTATTATACTTACTAAATACTGAGCGGCAAGAGCTCATACTCGGTCACCGTGTCTTCATTTTCTTTTATGTAATTTCCGTTTCTACTATGCATTTTTATTTCGTTGAATAATGTGCCATGCATTTTTCTTTTCTCCCTCGTCTACTCTTATAATTACTTTCATGTGTTTTCATTTCCTATTTTTTTTCTTTATTTACTTCTTTTACTTATTTTCCTTTTATTTTCTCCACCAATATGCGCTTTCGCATTTATATATATATTTTTAAAATCATTTTATATTACTCGATTATTCGTGTGTTTACGTACGTCGTAAACACGTGAATGATCCAGTAATATAAAATAATTTATAGCAATGCATACGTTGTCGGAATAAAATGAATCGTTATTACCAAACTCTATAATTGAGTTCACAGAGAGCGCACTTTTGCGTTCTTTTGCGTTCTTTTGCGTTCTTTTGCGTTCCCGCCACCGTGCACCGTCGTGCTCGCACTTATCCGGATAAACTTGTATTTATCCGTTTACACACCGGTTTACCGGCGAAAAGTCTATCCGGTCTGGTCTGGCCGCGGCTGTGCAGATGCAACAAGTGGTCGGCCGTACTCTTCCGCTTTTCTTTCCGCGGGTTCGTCGATATTCCGACACGTTGGCACTTTCTCCGGCAACGGCGATTGGAAATAGAAGCCACCGCCGTCCTCTTCCTCCTCCTCCTCCTCCTCCTCTGCCACCGTCGCGTCGTTCGTCGGCCTCGTCGTCGGCTCGTTGATTGCAAAAGGTACACGCGAGGGTAAACGACATCACGGCGGTGGCGGCGGCGGCGACGTCACGTGCCCAACTAGAAAATATATTTCGCGACAAGTCGCCACGACATTACGAGTAAAGAAATCCTATTTCGCCAGTGTTCTCAGTCTTACTATTTCGAGAAATATCGTTAAGGAAACGCGGCTAATTGCCGCGCTTGCTGGCGCATAACATGCAATTTGTATGAGAAAAAAAAGGTGTCTTTAAAAGGCAAATGATGTTCAGCGATATAACAGTTTTAAACTACAGCTCGTATCTAATTTTTCTTTTATCGCTCGGAATATGTAATAAAATTCAATATTCCTCGCAATTTCCATTTCGCATCGTGCCTGGGCGCGTTATCCCGCGTATAAATAATTCAGTTGTAAATATCGGTGCCGCGCGGCTATTTACTCGTGTTCCCGATTATCGTAACGAGAATCAATTATTAATCGTGCTCCTCCGACAAAAATACAGCAGAAACTTGATCAGCGCGTTGTACGAATCGGACATTCCTCCGATAACGTTAAAAGCTCTCGGGGTCTGTTGTTCGCCGGGCGGGTTATCGTATCCGCGAGCGCCTTTTGCACGCATTTTGTGCAATTCGCGCGACTGTCGATACCTCTATCTGCGAGCCGCGTTATTCCCGGACTGGGGAATCGCGCGGTATTATCTCCGACGATATTGCGCACTCGCGTGATACGGCAGTATCGATTTCCCCTTGTAAACGTGCGTTGCGTCGCGTCGCGTCGCATCGCGGTTCCCGTGCGTGTCATTACCAAACGTGGAAACGACAAAAATACGATGGCGATCAGCCGCGCACCGATATCGGCAATTTCACCGTCAATTTCATCGTCGTCGGCGAAATCATCCGCGCGGCCCGTTTCTCTATGTCCTCTATGACACGCCGCAGGGTCAACGTCCAACGCATAACGTATGATACGAAAACCGAATCCCGCGTGCATCGTGTCATCGTGACCCTCCCCGCGGCCCCGCTTTAATTAAAGTCTTTCTAATTAACGACTCGTTCGAAGAAAGCCGCTCTCTTGTCTTATTACTCGCGATACGCGCCGCAAACAAGCGATGCAAACAAAATTTCGAAGAAAAAAGAGATACGTCGCGTGAAAATAATGTTGCGTGCCACAACGTTATCCTTCTCTTTTCTCGATCAAGTTAATATAAAAATGTTATGAGTTATATTTCCGGAAATCGATCGTGCCTCACGAAACTTGAAATTTTTGCGATTCGATATTCTTTGCGGTATAACGTAACGCTGCGTCTTTATGACCTGCATTAACGCAAACTGCACCTGCCGCAACCTGCGTCGTGAGAGTCTTAGGTTTTTTTTTCTTGTTTCAATCTCGCTCGCTTTCTGAGATAGTCCTCGATATCATCTATTTTCGGAGATCGACCCACGTCACGCGGAATATTTTTGCAACTGGACCGCTCCGGGTGTGTCGGACGTTTATTTTCAAAGATTGAAGCGAGGAATGTGTAAGCGGAGACTCTGTAAACCTGTAATACGCGGCATCACTACTGTATCGCCGTAGCTGTTATGACGAGAATCTTCTTGTGCACTTACGATAGGTCCGTGATAGACCTAGCATATTTAATCTAAAAAATTTGACTCACGTAATTTATATCTTGTGTACGTTTGCTTAAGAATATATGTGTCATCTTAAAACACTATCAAAAATATAAAGTTCATAGATTGTTTTATTATAACATTTGAGTGCCTATGTAAAAGCAGAATTTTTTTATTGGTTTAAGAATTATTTTTAATCTTTCATTTGCTTTTGAATCTTGTATAAAATCGTGTTTTATAATATTTGTTTGTTTTGGTAAGGGATTAATATTATTATAGGAATTATATCAATTTTATACATATACTAATAAAACCTTAATAAATATTCTTGCAAAAATTTATTTGAATCCACTTACTCATTTAAAAATTATTCATCTAAAACTGTAAAAAAATGTGGTCATTTATTATACATAAATTATTATAAGTTAAATTATTCGTTTTATTCTTGGCAACTTTTACGCCAAAATTCGAATATTACGATCAAAATTTGTTGTCGTGGATTAAAAAAAAAAAGAATAAATCCCTAAGAAGCTTTTAAATTTGCAGTTTTTAAATTTTAATAATTTTTTTTCTGGTATTGTAAAGCCATAACATTGTAAAAAAAATAGTTGAAACAAAATAATACTTAAAAAGTCTCCATCTCTCTGCGTTTTTTTCCTCTCTTCTCTCCTCTTTCTCTTTTTCTCATTCCAAGTTACACAATAAAGCATTATTAAGATTCGTAATTGTTTCATTTCTGAGTGCTACCGACTAGCTTGCCTTCCACGATGAAAAATGCAGTTAATGACGCGTTAATGATGTCGGCACAGAAATACATAATGTTATCTTGGCGTGAGAATATCTCGATACTACGTTTCCGCGTCGAGCGTTTATATAGTATGTTGTAATCAGTCCTCGCCCGATACGGTCAACAATAACTAACGTAGGCTGGAACGGACGTAGGATGAAGTTGAACGAAAATGGCTGGTTGGAGTAATTGACCTCTTTATCACGCGCGTAAATTGCACCTCCAAAAAGATACAATTCACGTAATAGACGTAATGCACGAGACAATGAGTCATGCACGAGTTCGTTGCGTAGATGTAAATTTGCCAATAAATATTATAAAGCGTGATTTTACATAAAACTCAAAGGCAAATAAAAGATTAAAAATTAACTCTTAAACTATTAAGAAAATTCTGCTCCAATTTTACATTCAAATAATAGAACAATTTATGAACTCTTAGTAATGCTTTGAGATGTGACACATACATCCTTAGACAAACGCACACAAGGTATACATTACATAAAGTATACAAATTTTTTAGATTAGATACGCTAGATCTATCGTAAATGCATAAGATTCTCGCCACACATCACTTTATTCAAGGAATGTTCTGGGCACATCATTAGGACATTTGGACGTCCTTAGAACATTCTTTGGACATCTTTAAGACATTTCTTGGAGATCTGTGCTGTATGGGTGGGCGATTTCGATTATCCTTATGTAGACAAGGGAAAAAGACTTAAAAGACCACCGCATTAAATTACTCAACATAAATTCGGAGCAGGAGAGATAGCTCCGAAGAAATTACAATCGCGCTCGTATTAGTTGTGTATATGTAACTTTCTCTCCGTCGAAGAAAAAAAGGAAAGACGCACGATCGATCTGCAACTTCGTGCATGATGCACGAAATTTTAAGTCACGCGTGCTCGGCATTTAGCAAGATTGCCATACGTCATTATCCTTTAACACGGACCTCTCGTTTCGCGGACGTTCATCACGCGAGGAGAAATTCGTGTCGTCAAATTTACTCGACAGCAAAATAGCTTTGTTGTAGCTCTCGATAGGCAAAACCTAAGCGGTTTGACGAGTAAAAAGTGTCTGACGATTAAGAACGCAGAATGCTTATACGGTATATTTAATGACTTTGAGTTGCATTGGCAGAAAAAAAATTAAATTTCCAAGATTTTTCTCAACTTGCTCCTTTCTCCTCGTCTGTTTTACTTTGTCACCGGCAATCGACGAGTGTTGCAAATCGGCATTAATTATCATTAAAGGCGGCTGAAATGCAAGTCGCGTCGCGATCGCGTAATGTTTTTTCTTCTTACGAGCCATACCCGATATGACGCTTTCTCGTGAAACTCAAATAACTACATGGTTTGTATCCGGCCGTTAACGATTCTGCGAGACACGAGTGACTAATGGAGTACATCCAATTTGAGATACCCATTCGAATATTCCGACGAGGGATAAGCGAGATAACGAGGCAACTTCTGTTTGACGCGTTTAATTGTAGCGATATCTTACGGCCGCGTGCATTCGACGGAGGCAAATGCTCGTAGGGAAAGTTCAACCGCCCGCTCGTTAATTTATGCTCTACCCCCCCGATAAACGATCGTCTCGCAATCGTCAGTGAGAGATTATGGCGCCGCGCTGCGCGCTGTTTAGACTCGCGTCTCGCAGCGCCGTAACTCTTATTTCCTCTCTCAACACCTACCGAGTATTTCTTTTCTTTTTTTCTCTGATATTAAGTGCGAACGACAGTTTCTCTGCAGTTTCGCAGAATGCGCTTGCATGTTTATATTTAATATGATTCACGATTGGCATTATTCTTTCATTGCTATTATTGTGATTGCTATCTCGCTATCTACGTGTAATCTATGAAAATTACTGCGAAAGATAATGGTATGCGGGAGAGAAGGTGGGCAGCATTTGAATTCCTCACTTTTTATGACATTTGGATATCTTTTAATTGCCGAGAAAGTTGTATCTCCGTGTTAATCGCCGTTAGTCACCCATTCGCCGTTCGCAAATCGCACTTGTTGCATTTTAAGGTCTTTAAATCAGTCCCTTCTCTCGAAGAGTAACGCATTTTTTTTCCCGAGGGATGTAATGGGAGTTTCCTTTCGATATCTATATTCGTTATATTACTACATTTATGTGCAATTTATGGTCTACTATTAGCCAAAGACACTCTCGACATTACGACTGCTCGCGTGACTTTCTTCTATTTTAGAATCACGTGAATCACAAGTGTTTCGCGCCTACGCGTTACCTTCAGTATCACTCTTCGGCGCAATTCCAGTGAAGAAATGACTTTTATTTTAGACAATCGTTTAAAATTATTTTACGACTTGTACACGGAGAAAAAGATACTTAAAGATTTATTTGCGGGACATATAGTATAATTTATTTCATTGAAATCTTTATTTATTTATAATGTATTTAGGTAAATACAATGTGATAAAATTTATTCTCAATAAATAAACCAATTAATAAGATAAATGAGATATATTTTACAGAAATGTACATTTTATAATTACGATTAAATTTTTGTATAACTAATAAATAAAAAAAAAAGTTACAAGTATTTGCTTGCTAATATTTCAACTTTTTTTCTCATTATATGCGCGTTATCGAATGTGTATTATACACTGAGAAAAAAATTGAAATATAAAAAATAAATATTACTTTTCTTCGATATTTATTGATTATAAAAAAATTTGATGATAACGAAATATACATTTCTGTGAAATATATCTCATTTTTCTTATTAATTGATTTTTATTTACTAGGAATAAAATTTTATTTCGCCGTATTTAAATAAAGATTTATTTCAGTGAAGCAAATTTATATCCTAAAAATGAATTTTTCAAGTATCTCTTTCTTAATATATTATAATTGAGTTTAGCAATCAGTAAAATTAAAAAGCGTTGAAAATAAAAGCGAAGAAAATAATATTATATTCATATTTATTATTAGGATATTTATCATTATACATTATTACAGAGAAACGCCGACATAAGGAAGTCATGGACACATACGCCTTGAAGTTTCCAGATTATACGTTTTTGGACTTACAATTGGAACGTGATCAAACCGTTTTCCGAAGCCCTTCGACGTTTTGCGTGGAGATAAAGCCGAAGCAGGGATACTTACATGAGATGGAGCAAAAGTTTTCAAAATGTCCATTTTGTCTCAACCAATACGCCAAGGTATTTAATGAATAACGATAGCTTTTCACGTAATTTTCTTTTTACAAATAACATAGAACAAAAATAATTCATGATATACTAAGACAAAATAATTTTTTAGTTGCGGAAAAAGAGCATCACCGCTCGCAGCAATTATTGCCCGTTCGATCTGTTTTCTGGGATAAAGACGCGTATGAAAGCCGCCATGAAGGAGCTTTTGAAGTCACCGCAGAACAATTTGAAAATCTTCAAAGACGGCTTCGTCGTCTATGATGAAACGTCCTCACCAAACGATCTTGGGAACGTGCTGGACGAATGGTTTCGGAATGCGGCGACGGAGAGTGGCAGACGAGCCGACCACGTCGACGAGTTCTGCAATTTGGTTTGCGCCGCCCTTACACGGCCTATCGCACAAGAACAGCTGAAACTGCCAGCCATTTCCCCTTCACGTAATTTTCTCGTACCCGCGAATCAAGTTCCAACGTTTGGCGTCCCACTACGTACGATCGCGAAAGCTGTATGGTACCTTTGCCTCGCGGAAAAGGTAGATATTTGCTTTGAAAATCATTAGCTATTACAAATAATTATCGTCACTTTCTAACTAACTTCTATCTTTTTTGTGTGTTGCAGAAATGTAATTTTGTTGGTAACGAGTTACCGAAGAATTCGGTGCTGGAGCGAATGTGGAATATGCAGCGATTATCTTACGTGAACATCAATTATATTTACAGCATTTACTCCAAATTCGCATCGCTACTAAATGACGATATGATATATTCTGACTTGACAAGAGTAAATAAAATGTGTAATGTTTTACTTGGTAAATCTAAGGTATGTATTTTTTATACACACGACGTATGCATACAAAAGAAGAAATTTTTGTTGAATACACGAATGCATTAGAGAACGCGTACCTCTCTCTGTTTCAGAACGCAGTACAAAAAATCGAAATCATGAAGGAACACTTTCAAACGCTTCATATTACACAAGATAATGATGATGATGATGATGATGATGATTTTAATGGAAATTGTAATGTCAGTTCAGAGTGTATCTTATCTGCTAATGCTGACAGAACGCTTGTAAACGATAGTCTTGTATCGCAAATAGAAATTAGTTCCAACCTAGATTCGTACCAACCACTTTATGGAAATAAGAGCCTGCATAATCAAAGAATTAGCAACGATGACGAGCGAAAGGCAAATATGCAGATTACCGCCGAACATTTGTCAGCGTTGCAAAATTACCTTTTATTTGTCACGGCCAGAGATTGTTCGATATTAATGACCTTCCGCGAATTGCATCCGTAAGTGTATTGTTCGAAACAATAGTCTGTATTTTCACTACACATGTACCGAGAACAGTATAAATCTTATAACAAAGGCAAAATTGGTGATAAAATTGATTTAATGCAATAGTTCTATGAGAGGAAATGCGCTTTCTAATTATTCTCTATAGCTATTGTCCAATCCGTATAATAGTCGCGCATAATGTAACGCTGCAGTGAACTTCATTTGATTACGATGATTTGATTGTGGATTCAATATAATTATAATTAATTTATAAAACATAATTCATAAACGTGCAACGTAAATCATTATTTACAGCATGCTACATGTGGGTGATTATTACTTTCACTATATTAAACGTATTTCAAATAATTAGATGTGTTGAGTTCTAGTAATTATAATCTTTTTCTCTTTTTACAGAAAAGATGCATCAAGAATGCCCATGGAAAATACAATAAAACTTTCGGAGCAACATTATTTTTTAAGCAGTGTCAGAGTCTCGGACTTGGATCCGAAAAGCGTTCATTCCATCAAAAAGCATCAACAACGAGACGCGAATATTTTTAAGTCTGTGATTTCTTTATTGGAAGAAGATATTCTTTTTACGAATAGATAGTTATCTAAAAGAGAAAAGCGCTGATACAGTATTTAATATATGATAAAGAATCTATTTAGAACAGAGGAAGTATGTGCACTTAATTGATGATACGCTTACCGATCATGAAGCATGCCATTACTTATGCGAATATATATGTATATCTGTGTGGCGTTCATAAGAAAGATATTGATGCTATCATTCATTAATCATTATGTTAAATTGAACATTTTACTTCCGCATGCATAAAAAATATAAAACTATGTGCACATATACGAATAATTTAATGAACATATTTTTTAGAATTTTACTTAATTTTTGTATTTTTAAGACATCTACAAATAATAAGTAGAAATATTACAAATGCAAATTTTAATGTCATGTTGATATTTGTTTGCAAACTCTTTTATAATATAATATTATTGCTCACATTATATTTATTAGTGCCATATTGCGATTGCGCACATAAAGTTTTTAAAACGAGACGAGAGATTTATGTGAAATGAAAAAATGTTATAAGATTATAAGATATGACGTTCGATTTAAAATAACTGTATACTGTGTATAAGGATTTCGTGTTAAAAGACTGACTTTCATGTGAAAGTAAAATTATCACATTGTTCAATTTAATATTATTAATGTTTCTTATTTAGATTAAATAAGGATTGTGAAACAAAATATCTAACAAAGACACAGTAAATATTAAATTTTTTATCTTTATGACAAATTGTTTAATTCTTTATAAGATAAATTATAAATGTACTACAT